>VWZF01007018.1:847424-861758 GCA_013396755.1 Sclerurus mexicanus | reverse complement strand
AAGTTTAGGTTAGGTTAGGTTAGGGAAGGGAAGGTTAGGGAAGGGAGGGTTTGGGAAGGGAAGGGACAGGACGGGAAGTTTAGTTCAGTTTAGGTTAGGTTAGGGAAGGGACAGGAGGGGAAGTTTAGGTTAGGCTAGGTTAGGCTAGGAAGGGAAGGGAAGGGGCACAGGGCTGCCTGAGGGACACAGACCACGTCTGGAGAGGCGGCCAAGCGCCTCTGTCTCGCCCTCAAACTTCTATTTGCCCCTCTGCTAAGTTGTGCCACTCTTGTTTTAATCTGAAAGCTTTTAAATCGGTACGATCTCTGCCTTTCCCCCCACATCCCCATTTTTTTATTTTTTTTTTTTAATTTCCCTTTCTAAAGCAATGTGTTCGTCTTTTGCTGGCTGCATCTCGTGAGAGACCCCGCATTTCAAAGAGCCCAGATCCCAAATGCTGCAAAGCTCGGAGGGGCTGGGAAGGGAGAGGAGTCAGCCTGTTCTGAACACCAATATCTGAAAGGTGTCGATGGGCTTCACGAATGAAAGCAGGAACACGAGAAGTGGCAAAAACTGCTTCACAAAAGGTATGAGTGCTGACAAGGAGGTCAGGAACGCGTGGAGGGAGCACGGAGTTACAGTATGGAAGCACAATGCAAATGTTTAGGGGTGCAAATATTAGACAAGGGGAAAAAAGGGAGGAATTAAGATGCCAGAGTTAGCTCTGATGTTAACCAGTGTCACTTATCAGGGCACCCCATTAGGTGGGAGGACTTATTTTGCTTTTTAAAGCAGAGGTAGTGGACTTTAAAGCAGTAAGTAGGCAAGCAAAAGCACTTTGTCTTTCTAAACCAAGACAGCATCGCATGGAGGCTGCAGCAGGCGCAGGGCTTTTGGACCAGCCTTTTAAAAAAAAGTGCTTTTTAAAAAAAAACCCAACGCAAAATTTTCGGGTGGGAAATAAAGGAACCATTTCAGAGCTCTGCCTTTATTTCTGCATGCTTCCTGCATCATCACTGAGAAGCAGTCACTTTTGGTCCTGCACTTTGGCAGGAAACTGCTTTTCAGTGGCTTGTTGTAGAATAGTTCAGAAAGGGAAATTATCCTCTGAAAACAGCCCTTATTTCAGGAACAATATTCATAAAGCATTATTAAGTTAAAGTCTGGCTTGGTCCTCTGCATTTGTGCTTATTTGTATTATAGTCTGGACAATAAACTAGCAAAACAATTTTGTTTTGGTTGAGGCACCAGCTAATGCCTTAGTTCATTACTTGTAAACCCTACAGTATAATTCAGAAATTGTGAGAGAATATCAATTATATATTTGCTGATTGGTTTAGAAAGGAAAATTTTAAAAAAGGGGGGAAAAAGACTAGAGAGCATAGAGGTTTAAAAATTTGCAAATTAAAACAAAGTAGCACAGCTTAGTACAGGAGAAATAGAAATTTAAATACCAGATACTAAGTATCATGCAAAGAACTGCTGGCTGACTTGTGATCCAGTTAGTCCATCTGCCATAACTCCACACATCAGACTTAGAGGTACTAAAGTCACAACGAGGAATTGCAGAAAACTGGTTGTTCTGCAGAACCACCTTCCTGCATCATCAAACAATTCTCTGTTAACTGGAGACAACAAGTATTTCCGAAGTACCTAAAAGTTTACCACTTTTTACGAAATAACAAAATTAATTTCATGTTCGCCCGAAGTTTAGTTAATGCAAGGTCAAAATTTAAGAAATTCTACTGACATTTAACCTTCTCCTACTTCTCTAAAGAACAGCACGCACTTCCTGTAATTGCAGTACAAACTGAGCTATCTCGTGGGGTGAAATCAGCAGACAAGGAAATAAACATACAACTTGAAACTCTTGTGATAGTAGTAAATCTAATGGCAAATTCCAAAACAAAGATTCTATTTGCCTAATAATAACAATCATCATCATCCTAGAACCTTTTATTTCAAAGGAGCCCAGGAAAACACTTGTTTTATCAAATTTTTCTTTTCAACTACTTGAAAACATGCCCAGGTGTCTTAAAATCACAAAGCAAATTCCTGAGCCAGTTATACTGCTGGAAGTAAAAATATACATGAACTAAAGAGAAAAATATAGATAATACAGAATAGATAATACAGAATATATAATACAGAATATAATTGGGTCCAATTGCTTTAAATCAGACGAGAACAATTGCTTCGATTATTTATTTATTGGGGTGGGAGGGTTGTATGTTGTAGGTTTATTTAAACCTGTGCTAGACAGATTTTTAGAAATTAAAAATTATAGTAATAACTCTGGCTTCAATCCAAGCACAGTGATACATGAACGGGGCCTGTTTCAAATGGCAGTTCAAAAACACCCTCCCCTCACTTCCTGTTATATCTCTGCTCTCTCTTCTCCCTTGATGTGAGTACCTGTAGATATCAGCATCTTTCCTAATCAGGTATTAGCAACTCTTTTGAGACTTTTTTCCCCCCTCTAAGAAATGGTAAGAGTATTACATCTAGTTACAAGCTTAGAATCAGACTATCCTCCATTTTTTTTTTTCTTCTTCCCCCCAAAAGCCTACTCCTCTGAAGATCTGGTTATATTTGACAAAAGAAGCTTGTAGTCTTCCTGAAGGGGTCAGCTAACTGCAGCACCTAGTCTGTTCTTTTCTTGATACCATTATTTCTGGAAACTGTTTCACTGAGAAATTTGAAACAGACTTAAGTATCCAAAAGATAAATTCCTTTATTTCAGAAGTAAGGTGTAACTGCAAAACAATTGTCTCATTTAGAAAGGGAAGAGGATCCAAGTGCTGGGATGAAACTGGCAAAACCATCAAGGTTGTTTACTGTTCATGTAGTACCCACCCAAAGAGTAAATATTTCTGTTGTTACAAGGAATTAGTGTAGTCCTACCCTGACTGCTCCAGTGAAGCAACTGAGAATCAGAGAAGGCCTGTGTGATGCAAAGAACCATACAAGAATACCACCACAAGATCTTAAAATTTTACTTCACCACCAATTTTCCAACAACAAAAAAAAAAAGATAAAAAGGTAACTTTCACAGCACACTGTGAGAATGTCACGTGTAGCATCACTATATTCTGCTTGATAAAGAGCAGCATCAGAAACAGCAATCAGTTAAAAAGAAGTTGATTAGAATTTCATAATTCCAAACCATCTCACCACATCAGTTCATCTTTAAATGTGTTGTTTCGGAGAGAAACATTGCTAGATTTTTAGAACTTGGTGAAAAATAAAAGACTGATGTTAAAAATAAAAGCATGAATCAGATTGTGGAAACTAAATATTTCTAAATGAAGCTTTTTTGCTTACAGGTGCAAAAAGAATACTCAGATTTGTCTGTGATTACCTTCAAGGCAAGCACATTTAATGCTCTAAACTGACATTCTAGGTAGAGACAGGATTATTAGTTTTACTTTTGGTTTGCAACGAGTTCTTGGAACCATTTGTATATTAAGAGTGAAGCTGACTTACTCTTTGCTACACACCTCGAAAGCAGCCCTCAGGATTTCCTGATATGTAACCAAGGAAGTCCTCTGCTGGTTGGATTCAAATCTGTTTCTCACATAATACTCAACTGTATTTACAGAGACAGTTAGAGCTACATTCTGTGTACTTCAAATTAAAAGGTCCAGACTTTTGCATATATAAATTCATTAGTTTGTTAAATTAACATTTTCATACGATTGCAGTGCATATTTTGACTTTTCATTTTGCCCTTGGTGGAGATGGATGAAAGTTTCATTAACATTGTCTCCATACGCAATTTTTAGTTAGGTTTTTTCAACTGGCAATAGGAAAAAAAGAGGGGCTTTTCTCATCTGCTTCCCCACTAAAAACTTTGGATGATATAGATGATTTTAATTTTTTTTTTTTCAATCTAAAACATATATAAGCTCTCACTCATGCAAAATATGACCACCTGAGCTACATTAGTCTAATGTAACTGGGCAATTGGTGAAGCTGTCAGACTGTCCCAAGTGGTGGTGACAGTCCATTCTCACAGTGCCAGCCTGATGTGTGGGACAATTTAAAAAAAAAAGCAAACCACTGAGGCATCACCATATGCTCGCTGTGTTTTCCATTTTGGTCTTCCCAGCCAACCACTCTGTCTTGACATCAGTAGTTGACATTTGCCACTGCACCAACATAGTTAGAAGCAGTAAATCTGTGTTTTGCTTTGTTAGCAGCTACACACTCAGTGCTATTCATCATATATAGGTGGGTCTCCATCACTTGAAAATGTTGATAGTTTCTTTCCATGATTCTGCACGTGATCTTCATTCATCTTCTCCAAAGCTTCAATCTAGAAAGCCAAAAATAAAATCATGCTGAAATCACAAAACCATGCCTCTACCAGAACACTTCTAAACAGCGTTAAAAAGTAGCTTTGGATGACAGAGCAGGTATATACAAGGTTGCTATTTCAGTGACTCGGTCACATGTACAGAGCCAGGTATTTTGGAAGTACAGCTTGCAACATCTGTTCTCAACAAGTTAGTAAAAGGAGTAGCAGTCCTTATAGTTTCAAGCTATATGACCGAAATGTACCAGTTGCAGGGAGGACTGGATGATTCTTAGGTCTTCAGCTGTGTTCCTCAAAGTACAGAAGTGTCCCTTTCTCCAACTCTGAACACGTCTACTGTCACTCAGCCAATCCACCAGCACCACAGAAATTCCAAGTAATAGCAACATTACAAATCCACTGCAATAATTTTTAACAGTGGAAGTTGAAGACAGTTATACTTCAATGTTTTGTACAATTAAAGTAACACAGTACAGTAGCTTATTTTGATCTTTATAGTGTTAAGTTTAGATTATTTCCCCTTTTACTCCAGGGGAGATGACTTTTGTTACTAGTGACTAAAGGCAAAATCTTTAAGGATGAGTTGCTCAAATTCACCTCTATGTAAGCAGCAATGTTACCATAAAACTTTTAAGCACTAAAGGTGACATAAAACAATAAATTTACCCCACTCTACTCTCCAGTGCTCACACCCCAGTCAGTTAGGACACTTCTTTTTCACTTGATTACCTGATACATAAGGACCATGGAACTGTGACAGTGTGTTCCCTTTACCTCTACCTTACTTTGAGGACCATCCCTAGGAGTTACCTAATTTCAAGCTGCCATCTACTCCATGCTGGACTAGCATAAATCCACACAGTCAGGAGTAATTAGGTAAAGTAGAAGTGCCATGTTGCCCTAACTTTAATTGGTAAACATGCAATGTTTGACAACTTGTTTTTTTCAACATCTGATATCAGGATGCGTGCCTTGAGGAATTACAAAGGTTGAAAATTAAAGCCAACAGTGACCAAAGATTCCTACATCCATATTTACATTAGCATGATTTTAGGCTTGAAATTGAAAATGCTAGCCTAAACTTTAAATTCAAATAAGTCAACATCTAAACATGAAAATAAGCAGTAGAACAAGTCTCATTTTTAAGCCAGGTTTCTTTTCTCTGCACAGCCTTTAACGTACATAAGGGAAGATAACAATGCTAGCTTTTAAACTAAAACAGATCACTAGATTTGCCTCAATGCTGAAAGAAGCAACTAAATGAAACATGAAGCTTTTTACACTTGGGAGCAGGGGGATCAGGAAATTTGGGTGAAGAGGCCTGTCAATATGGGTTTCTGTAAACATTTGTACTAGGTTGAAATACTCAAATTTTTAAAAAGGGATGCAGAATGACAGCTGAAACTTTATGTATGCACACCAATCACGCAAAGTAAGTGTGGAAAGTTAAGGTATTACAGCAGCTACTATAGCTAACCACATTAAAATTTTTAGACAGAGAAAGCTATACCTCTGCTTGGAAGTCTACTTCATTGTCAGCTGTAATATTTAAACCTGAGACAGCGTTGAAGAGTTCACGCTCATTTAGTGCTTCTGCCACACCTCCTTTCTGAAAGAACTAGTCAATATAAAAAGCACACATTAAATACTTTACTACACAGAGCAAAATATTCCTTTTCCTTCCCCAAGTTACAATTACAATCCTCCACCAAAATTACATTTTTGCTTTTATTGGCCTACAGATAAAAATAACTGAAAGAAGTTTTAAGTTCTATTGGTATCATTTTACTCTTCCACACTATTTTCCCTTTCAGAGAAGAACACCGTCAGCATGGACAAATATACAAGGGTAGTCTTGTATATATGTGGTGGTGATAATTTTTTACTGAGTTGTATTGGTTGTTTTTTAATTAGCTCTGAATTGACTTTTATCTTGGAAAACATTCAGCATAACAGAAGATTGTCAGACAAAGAGGTCCTACCTGTGCAACATTCCTACAGTCTCTGAACAAAAACTCAAGTCCGTGAGGATGGGTTGGCTCTACAGACTGACTGACATCAATGAGCCAGACCTGTAGTCACAGAGAAACAGCAATTCACTTTGTATTAAAATTTCACGTTAGAGAGAGTGTCCAAAGGAGGGCAACAAACAAGGTGAAGGGCCTTGAGGGGAAGCCGTATGAGGAGCAGCTGAGGGCACTTGGTGTGTTCAGCCTGGAGGAGACTGAGGGAAGTCCTCATTGCAATTACAACTTCCTCATAAGAGGAAGAGGAGGGGCAGGCACTGATCTGTTCTCTGTGGTGACCAGTGACAGGATCTGAGGGAACGGCCTGAAGTTGTGTCAGGGGAGATTTAGGCTGGATATCAGAAAAAGGTTCTTCCCCCAGAGGGTGGTTAGGCACTGGAGCAGGCTGCCCAGGGACACAGTCATGGCACCAAGCCTGACAGAGTTCAAGAAGTGTTTGGATGATACTCTCAAGGAAATAGCGTGACTCTTGGGGATTGTCCTTTGCAGGGCCAGGAGTTGGACTCGACGACCCTTGTTGGTCCCTTCCAACTCAGCACATTCTGTGATACCGTTCCTCCCCATATTAAGACCAAACTCACCTTCCCATCATGCCAAAGCATGTTGTATTCACTCAGATCTGCATGGACAAGGTTGCACTCCTTATACAACTGCTGCATCATCTGCAAGGAACCAAATTAATGAAGCATGCTGTACTCCAAATAAATATGGCTTGCATGACTATAAAACAAACAAAAAAACCACCTGTTCCCAACCACCCACCTAATTTACATCATTTTTACCCAAGACTTTGATAAATTTCCACATAAGGAATCGCAGTTTTGGTACACTGCCAGCGATCTAGGCTTTTATCACTGAGCTTAGCTTTGACAAGTCTGAAGAATTAGTCTGGTAAACTCATGTCAACGCTGCCAACCAGTCCAAGTGCGTGAGATAGATAAACAAGTTCTCTAAATATACCTATCATTTCCACTCCTATCCCATAGGAAACAAGTTTCGCAGTTGTAGATGCTGAATCCTAACCAGTATGCATGTTCACTTAAAACACAGTTGTGTTGCTCACTGGTCTCACAATTTGAGGCCTAAACCATTCGTATTACCAAGCTGCGGGGTTGGTTGGCTGGTTAGGTTTTTTTAATGTCTATAATGTAATAGTGAGTGGACAGCTAGCAGGTGTATGTTTGAACAAATTACAGCAGAAAACAGGAAAGTAAAGTATCGGTGCAATATTCTAATTCATTCTTCGATTTGTAGGTTTGCTGAAGATGGGGGTGGGAAAGGGGCGATCCACTGGAAAGTGCTTAAGCATTGTAAATTGTTTGGTAAGCCCAGAGAGACTTAGAGAATTTTATAAACCACATACTGCTACTATAAAAGGACTACTTCCTCTGCTGCTAAGTATCTGGTTGTTATCAAGTTCCGGCATGTCTTCCACTCAGACTAAAATTAAATTTAAATATCTTTTTTAGTGGATAATTTATTTATTCTAAGTCACACATTAAACAGTAGTAAAGTAACACTTTGGACTTTGTATCTTGAAAGTGATGCAAGCATCCCAAAAAGTAAATAAATGATGATTTGTCCTTTAAGTTATTCTCCTAAAAGAAAACACAACTTAAAACTGGAGAAGTCACCACTGTCTTACATTAAGAGTCTGATAGTAGGCCTTTTTCATATCTTCACTACTAAGTGTTACATCCTTTAGTTTAGGAGCTGGGATTTGATCCTTGCCAATGAAAGACATAACCAAGACGTGTTTCTTAAGGATAACCACTTGAGGACAAGGAATTCCTGCATTTTGCATTCTGTGGATCAGAAAATAGATACCGATTAAGAAAAACAAAACAGAAGCCCCAAAACCATATAATTCTAGTTCCTCTTTGCTCATTTCCAATCTGAGATAGTGTGTAAGAAACTTGATTCAGAGTAAAAAAAGTCTTTGATACAGAGAGAACTGAAAACTGAATAAATATATATGTATTTCACATAGGGAAATTCATATGGGAAAAGTAGTAAGTGAGTCTAAGAATGTTCACTAAATACTAATAACTTTTACAGCTAGAGTCTGCTAACTTCATGGGCTTGTAAATTCTGCTGCCAAATCACTGAAGATGCTGACAACTCATTAAACTCTAAGAAACCAGAGGCTTCCTCAATCTATGGCACATTGTATGTGATTTTGACCTAAAAAACAAATCTAAACTTCTACCCAGACACAGTGTATCTTCCTTAACCAGAGAAGGCATCTGACAACACTTGATTTTTACTTCTTTTTTTACCTTGTTAAGTTATGCATTTCTTTCTCAGCCCACATACGAATAATCTTTCGTGGATTCAATTTACTGAAGCGGTCTTTAAATCTGTAGTCATCCTTGATGTATTTGTCACGGTTCTTGAATTCATTAAGAGTTGTTTTAAACACTTTGATGGCACATTCTGGAGGAATAACTTTATCTTCAGTTGCACTTCTCATGGAAAAAGTCAAATATATAACAGAGTTAATTATTTGCATCTTTACAAGTACATGCATGGGTTTCGTTTTTTATATAATCCAAGATACAGCAATTTTTAATATAAGAGATCTGACTTTCTATCAAATCTAGAATCCAAATTAAGTTAAGTTTACAGCAATTTTGTGATTTAACTTACATATGAATGTTTGGGTATTGGCATTTTGATTGTATATTGCTTACCAAATAGGTTACATCTCCGAGTTTGTTAACATTTTAATTAAATGTCAAAGCTACTAACAACCCTGTTAATGGATGCATTTGATACAAGAATTTACAGGTGAAAATAGCCTTGCATCAGAACAATAATAGTAGCATCACAATATTTTGTAAAGTACCACAAAGACATTGTCCATCAAATAATACCAAGCAAAAGAACAGTCCTGAACATCACTGAAGCAATGGTCAATTTTAAAAAAAAAAAAAAAAAGGCACATCTTTTCTCCTCAACTACAATTTACAACCTACCTCTCTCTTGATCTCTCTAAATGGATTATCTGTATTTGGGTTTTATTTGTTCTTTTTCAAACACCACTAGTTTAAAGTGAGCTAAATGCACTACAATCACTACTAGCGTATTATAATCCTTTCAGTGTGGCAGTTTTTACAACTGGACTCCTGCATAAGTCACCAGGTGAACAGCATCCCAACACTATTCTCAGGGTAACCCTAAGGTAACAAATAGTACCTCCACTGAGCTGCACAGATGAAGCTGACAATACAGTGATCCATACAGAAAGACAGTCTTTAAGTAGCCTAACATCATCATGACAGCTCTATGGTCTGGTGCAGCTCACTGGAAAGAGCTCCTCAAAAATCTTAAGACTTCTTTTTTATAAAAGAAGTACATACTTTTCTACAGAAGGGCATAGTGGATTTGTCCTCATTTATTAAACAGACTCCAAGGAGGAAAGTGGGGATTTTTTTACTTTATGGTTGGTACAATTTGGTTTTCAGATTTTATTATTATCTGCTTATACATGAATCAAACTTTAAGGTTTGAGAAAAAAAGGTGCAGATGTTTAGATGTTTACATATTTCTGTGGTTTCTGCTTTGTAAATCATCCCTGGTACTTAAAGCTACCATTGGTAACAACAACATACTTACTTTCCTCCATAGGCATGAAAAACAACAGATTCTTTTCCTGTGCTGATGCAGCCTGTGATGGTCTCCAGCATCCCAGAATTGACCATCTTGTACAGAAGTAAACGTGTTTTGGGATCCACTGCTTTCTCCTACAGGCAAGAAATGGATACTCAATTTATTAAAATAATTCTTTGTTTTACAGTGAATTTAGAATATTTACATACCACAACATTTCAACGAGGTGGAGAGAATAATGTATTTATAAAATTCTCTCAACTGATAAAGAGAAAAAAAAAGCAGACCAAACAAACCAAAACAAACAGAAGAAGCAAAGTCAATCTGCTCTGGGACTGTCACTTTAAGATTTAATACTCTCAGGTTCCTTATCAGCTGTGTAACACACACAGTATTTTACCAATTCACATACAGACTCAGCAGCACTTTCTACAGAGTTTTCAAGAAATCTTTACAGATCATGAATCAAAATATCCTAAATATTATATTCTTTGATGTCAGTAACCATAAAGCAAAACAAAACACCCAGATTTGAAGTCCACAGCAGGAATTACCAAGGCCCTACTCTAAACTCACCCATATAGCCTATCAACTGACTTCCTAAAGTATTAGGTCAGTTTAGTTGGTCACTTCTTCCTGGAGCTTGCTATGAAGACACATATTTGGAGCAACAGGGTTCAGCTGCAGAGGATTAGTCCTCTGCATGGTTTCTATAAATAACAAATAACTTCCAGGGAGTTTATTCATTGTAGCTGATTAAGTTTAGAAAGACAAACAACAACAAAAAAAAAATGGAAGCTACTTGCTCTTATTTTGATATGGCTCTCACGGTAATGCAGCTCAGATAAAGACAGCCTTTTTCTAGTAGGTGCTGGCTGACACCCTTTCCTTCAGGAATATTACTATATTACTTAACTGTTTTACTAAAAATGGAATGTTTCAAGAAGGTATCAAAGCAGTGTTCAGCTATTGCACAAGATAAAAAGCATATAGAGACTTTATTAAAAACATACAGCAGTGGAGTGCTCCTTCTTTTCATGGAGCCTTGCACTTCGACGTTCCTCAGAGTATGCATGTTGCTTTAAGGCATTGAAGACTTGATTTGACAGCTTTAAGTCCATCCCAATTCCATCCCCAACCTGGAATTCAGGTGCAAACTACAAGCAGAGATAATAGAAATTTAAGCTTTGTTACCAGCAGACACCAAAAGTTGTCACAAACAAATTTCTCATTCTGATTTGGAAAAAACAGTGGTAGATTAGGACCTATGTGAAACCCACTTTGTGTAACACTGTCACTATATTAAGAAACATATTGCTTTAAACTGAGAACTCAAAGTTCTGCCCAAATTGATATGAGATTACCTAACATCCTGTAAAAATAGCATTTGCAGCATTTCCTTACTTGCAGAAGCTGCACCACTTAAATTAAACAGAAGGCATGTACTATAGATAAAGAGACTGAAAAGCTGTACATTAAACAATTCATTGAAAATAAGTTACTTGGCTCATCAGACAAAATTAAGTTAAAAAAATAGGTTACGCAATAGCTATGCCTTTCAAAAACAGCTTTGGTGTTTTATTTGCCTGTGTGCCAAACTTGCTGATAGTCTTGTTTTGCCAGAACAGCTCTCTGCAAATTCTTGAATCATGGTCAATAACAAACTATTATTAAACAGGAAACCCGCACAACTCAAGCTGCCAATTTGAATAACTAAACAAAACACTGCTTTTATTTGATGGGGAAAAAAATCAGCACCCCATTCAGTAGCACAGATGGACAAGCCTTAGTTCTCTGGTTGAATTGCAGCATTCCAGTTTTACATACAAAGTAAGTTCTCCTAAGTTTTCACTTACATTTTCCATGCGAGCAGTGTTCTTTCTTCCACATACCACTTCATCATGTTTAGTAGTAATGTCTTTTCCTTTTCCTATGAAACCCCTTCTTGGCGTGGTAGTAGGTTTATCTGCCAGCAATGAGAAAAATAAATCAAACTTTACACCTAAACAAGCATAACTGATGCTCATAAAGGTCCCAGAATGCACACAAATGTGACATAATTTTATTTATATAACTTAATAGACTACTTTCATTGTATGATCTTAGTGCAGTCTTCTCTTATCCTAAGCATGACAGCTTCTTTTGCTGTGTGATTTACTTCTGTATTTTCTCTGGTGTGTCAGACACATTTTTGGCATATTAAGACAGGAATATTCAATATCATGTGTAGGTGATATTGACCCTAGTCAAATGCAGATGGCAGATATGCCCATCTCAGAAGACGTTCCACGTACAACAGTTATTTAGCTGATTCAGCCACTGAGGCCAATATATTGGCAGACAGAAGTCTGAAATTACCTGCCCAACCCAACCTCTGCCCTGCTGACACCTCCCAGTGAGGTGACCTGGTTTTACATACAACTGGTATGTCTCCTTACATTCAAAGAAAGCCTGATTTGACTATGTCATATTCTTAGGCCTGTTAACAGATGGAATTGTATTGTTTGAAACTGTCACATACCTGCTCTGTAAGGATCATGACGGGTATCCTGCCAATCAACCTCATCCTCTGAGCTGTCACTGTCATAGGGATGTACCTTCCGATAATTTTCAAAGGATATGGAGACTTGAGAAATGAAACAAATAAGTATGTCAGTGATTATCGGGGATTTGCTACTTCCTCACAGCTCTGTCAACTTAAACAGAGTGCCAAGCACAATATTTCTCCAAAGCAAAAATATTTCTTCTGATGAGGGTACCTTTGCTATCTCCATTGATCTTCTTCTCTTCACGCCGAAGCTGCGCATCATATTCTCTGTCAAATTCCATCTGCAGCATCTGAGCTAGCATTAGGTCACTAGAAGTGTCAATATTTTCTCCTGTAATAAATGGACCTTCAGCAACACTACGTGAGAAAAAACCAGAAATTTAAAAAAATTAAACACAGTAATGTAAGCAGGAACCACTGCTTTATACCATTTCATCACTCTATACAAAAGACTTCATGTAGAGCTGCACAGAAAGTAATGGATCTCAGGCATCTGCCCCCTCTTCAAGCCAACCCTAAATATTATTAGATCATGACTTCATTTCTCTTTGCCACTCTTTTATTTTGCTGAAAACATTACTTAAACTTTTACTTGTTTACCATTCTGTAAGGAGCATTAAGTTCTATTTTTAAGGTGTCCTTCACAAAAAAGGAAAGAAGGCATACAGGTGTTTGTGCGTGTATACATAATTATATGTTTTATAAATAAATAAAACCAAAACCCCAAATAGTGTTGCTTTACTCTGCTGCACAGGAAAGATTGCAGTAAAATGTTTAGAACTAGTAAACTCTTGGCCTTTGTTTAGAGCTTTCAAGTAGTAGGAGAATACAGGTGATATACCTGACAGTTCTCAAAATGATATTGTACACTGTTAGCAGGAGTCTCTAAAAGGATAGGAAAAAAAACCCCTGCTTCTGACATTTCTCTAAACACAGCTTACAGAATGCGTTACTGCACCCAGAAAACGCAAAGAAAACATCAAGAAATTAGGAAGGGCAACAGAGAAGGAAGATTTTAGCTTAGGAAGCCATCTTCACTGAAAAAAATTTGAAGAAGCAGAGTTAGGAGGCAACAGGCAATGCATTTGCAATACTGCTATGCACTAAGCACAGTGTAAGAAAACACACAGAAGAGAGAAGATGGCAGCACAACTACGGAGATTACTAATCCAGGACTCAAACTTACGCAACCACTTCAGGAAAAGCAGCATTTTCCTCTTCCAGCTGCAGTTCTTTTGCCAGCTGTTCACTCATTACATCAGCAAGAGAACATGACATTGATGTTGTGTTAGGGGCTCCCCACGGACACTGTAAATAAACATTGCATTGAAATCAGCAGGATTTGTACAGTGACAACACAATGATCAGGATAATTAGCTATCGCTGGCTCCAAAATAAGCTCGTGTAATCTTGTAAGAGCTTGTCTTCTACAGATACTTAGGGAACTACGGTGAACTGCTCAAAGAGTGGTTTCATAAATTCAGTAGGGAGAGCTGGTGCTGAGAAGATGTTCAGAGTCACTTACTAATGGGGGGGAAGTCAGTACGCTTTGAAGACAGGGGCAAAGCCTTCCCAGAAAGTTTGCTTACAGGTATACACGCAATCCAAGTAGAACTTCTCCTGGAACACCACAACAGTGATACCCCTCGCAGAGCCCTGAAAGGACACCACGGAACACCCTCCCCTCCCCCGATCCCCAGGAGCGCACACGCAGCCTCGCCCGGGGAAGGGCGAATCCAGCCGGGCTGTGACTCACTCCCCACCTACCGCCGCGATCCCCGGGCTCGCCCGGCTCCGGCTCGGAGAGGGGCGACTCCTTTATCGAGCCGCCACAGCAGCTCTCTCCCCCG
>VWZF01007018.1:702621-847124 GCA_013396755.1 Sclerurus mexicanus | reverse complement strand
AAGGGAAGTAACCGAGGGAGGGGGAAAAAAGCCAAACCAAGCCCCGCGCGAGGGGCAAAACAAGGGGGTGAAATGGAGCGCGGGGAAGGGCCTGGAGCGCGGGTCTTCGGAGAAGCAGCGGAGGGAGCTGGGGTTGCTTAGCCTGGAGAAGAGGAGGCTCGGGGGTACCTTTCTGCTCTCTAAAACTACCTGCAAGGAGGGTGCGGCCAGGTGGGGGGACCCTCTTCTGCCAGGGAACAAGTGACAGAGCAAGAGGACACAGCCCCGAGTTGTGCCAGGGGAGGTTCAGGTTGGACAGAGGAGGAACTTCTTCCCAGAAAGGGTTATTAGACATTGGAATGGGCTGCTGAGAGAGCTGGCGGAGCCACTGTCCCTGGGGATGTTTATTTAGTATTTAGGTATTTAGTGCCACGGTCTAGTTGATACGGTAGTGTCGGGTCATCATTTGGACTCGATGATCTTAGAGGTCTTCGTCAACCTCATTGATTCAGTGAAATTAAATAGGTGACGTTTGTTTTCATCTCAGGAAGTATCTGAGGAAATAGGAAAAAAACCCAAAACCCTAAAGAAACCATAAACAAAAAAAAATTAATCCCAATGCCATGGTTCATGGTAAATACAAAATTAAATATTTTGTATGTGACCTGCCACCTCTTACATCTCAATTTTGGACATAATATTTATCTAGAAAATAGTATTGTGACTAAAATGCCCTATTTCCAGGACAGGGGCAACAGAATGGCATTCTGCTATGACACAGATGCTGTTTAGGTCTGCTTGGGCAAGTTTCCTAACAGGAGAGAAGCGATGCCTGGAAACCTCAGGCCTGGCGCACCTCCAGCTATTGAAAGTATCTATCACTGGTTGTAGACAAATGTGCCATCAGAGTCACCACTGATAACCTGAAAAACAACCTAGCAAAGCTGGCTGGCTCCAAGAACAGGAGTGGTAAGGGACTGTATAGCTTCTGCAGCATCCTGCTCGGACTAAGCTCCAGGCTACACATCTAACAAGGCCCATGCTGCCAGGCAAAAGCCACCCTCATCAACTCTCAGGCACGCAAGAATCAGCTTCATTGGCCAAAGTTCATCTAATTTGTCTTTAGCAACCTGCAATGACGTCGCACGGTGCAATCTCCCAAGATAATCTGTTTCAGCGTTTGTTGCCGCAGAAAGTCCTCAGCTAAAAGACTTGCCATTGGAAGGTGGTAGCGACCCATTTTGTAATGCACAGCCTGCGGGCACGACACAGTTTATGTGGCATGGAGGCATTATAGGGTCATAATATCATTTAGGTTGGAAAAATCCTTTAAGATCATCAAGTCCAACCATTAACCCAGCACTGCCAAGTGGAAAGAGATTATTTCCTTTTGTAGCTGCCTTTTTGGGATGTGAAGATTGTGACCATGCCCCCTTCAATCTTCTTTATCTAAATGTAACAGGTTTATAAATGAGCAGAATATAAAAGCAGTCTCCTGCTGCCCTGGGAAAATCATTGTTCTTTTACAGCTATACAAGCACTGATTAAGAAAATGAGTTTCAGTAGTTTTTGATTGAAAAAGACATCAACAGTGACTTAATATTCCTATGTGTTGTTATAAAGTTTTTAATTTTCAAAACTAAGTCTTCTATTTTAGTGTCTTAAATATTACCTGATGAGGCCTTGATCCCATCACCTCTTATAATGAATGCATCAAGCTTTGAATTGAATTATGTTAAGAAGAAATGTTCTGTAAAATGACATGTAAACAAAATAACTTGCATCGTAGTCACATCTCCCAATAAAAACCTAGACAGAGCAGAAATTTCCTTTCATATTAAACAAAACAATTCCAAATCTGTATAGCAATTACTTAGTATGTAATTTAAGTCTGTTGTGATAAACAACATTGGCATAAATTTATATCTTCATTCTTAGACCATCACTGTAAGCGGCTTACAAGAATTCAAACCTGCCCCTGCATNTCTGCTATGACACAGATGCTGTTTAGGTCTGCTTGGGCAAGTTTCCTAACAGGAGAGAAGCGATGCCTGGAAACCTCAGGCCTGGCGCACCTCCAGCTATTGAAAGTATCTATCACTGGTTGTAGACAAATGTGCCATCAGAGTCACCACTGATAACCTGAAAAACAACCTAGCAAAGCTGGCTGGCTCCAAGAACAGGAGTGGTAAGGGACTGTATAGCTTCTGCAGCATCCTGCTCGGACTATGCTCCAGGCTACACATCTAACAAGGCCCATGCTGCCAGGCAAAAGCCACCCTCATCAACTCTCAGGCACGCAAGAATCAGCTTCATTGGCCAAAGTTCATCTAATTTGTCTTTAGCAACCTGCAATGACGTCGCACGGTGCAATCTCCCAAGATAATCTGTTTCAGCGTTTGTTGCCGCAGAAAGTCCTCAGCTAAAAGACTTGCCATTGGAAGGTGGTAGCGACCCATTTTGTAATGCACAGCCTGCGGGCACGACACAGTTTATGTGGCATGGAGGCATTATAGGGTCATAATATCATTTAGGTTGGAAAAATCCTTTAAGATCATCAAGTCCAACCATTAACCCAGCACTGCCAAGTGGAAAGAGATTATTTCCTTTTGTAGCTGCCTTTTTGGGATGTGAAGATTGTGACCATGCCCCCTTCAATCTTCTTTATCTAAATGTAACAGGTTTATAAATGAGCAGAATATAAAAGCAGTCTCCTGCTGCCCTGGGAAAATCATTGTTCTTTTACGGCTATACAAGCACTGATTAAGAAAATGAGTTTCGGTAGTTTTTGATTGAAAAAGACATCAACAGTGACTTAATATTCTTATGTGTTGTTATAAAGTTTTTAATTTTCAAAACTAAGTCTTCTATTTTAGTGTCTTAAATATTACCTGATGAGGCCTTGATCCCATCACCTCTTATAATGAATGCATCAAGCTTTGAATTGAATTATGTTAAGAAGAAATGTTCTGTAAAATGACATGTAAACAAAATAACTTGCATCGTAGTCACATCTCCCAATAAAAACCTAGACAGAGCAGAAATTTCCTTTCATATTAAACAAAACAATTCCAAATCTGTATAGCAATTACTTAGTATGTAATTTAAGTCTGTTGTGATAAACAACATTGGCATAAATTTATATCTTCATTCTTAGACCATCACTGTAAGCGGCTTACAAGAATTCAAACCTGCCCCTGCATTTTGCTGTAGGAAAATATATCATCTTTGCCTGAGTTTCCCACTTGTTATAAGAAATACTGCAAAACCTCAAGGATATCACTGTAATATTTTTCATGGAAATGATACCCCATTGAAATAAGGATTCAAAAGTACTCTTACGGAATGCTTACAATAGTCTTTGTAGATATCTGTAAACTTTTCTTAGTTTTTTTTAAAGCTTAACAGGCTGCAAAGTATACTTCTGTTTGCAAAATAGACACATTATTATGTAAACAGTTGCTCTGCAAAGTGGAAATGCTGTGTCGCCTACTCTGCTGTCTCTAATGCATCCATTGCAGTGCCTTGTCCGTGATCTCTGTAGGCATGGGCGGACCAAACCTTTCAGTGCTGGAAATCTGATGTCTGTTTTGGGCCACCGCCTTACAAACTGGGTAGGATCATGTCTGATGCACAAAAATGCTTGAATTGCCTTCGTGGGGTGGCGACTGTTCAGCCGTTGCACTTTGTTGACTTTGACAGGCCCATTTTATGGGCTGGATTTGACCACTTTGTGTCCCACTCACACCCCAGTCTGGGCCATGCTCAGTTCCTTATTTATGGTGCTTTACTCTGTGCTCTAAAAATAGAGTGTACACGTACAGAGGGAGCAAAGTCAAGGTGAGAACTGCAGAGTCAGGGCCTTGATAATGCCAGGACTGGGAAGAATGAGGCTTTACCTAGGCCATAATAAAAGAACACCCAGTAACCATGACTTGATAGGGCACGTCTTTCTCTGCTTCTCTACTTCCCTGGGATATTATTAGTTTACATGTCACCAGGGNCCTGCCCTGCGCAGGGAGAGCCGCGGGACCGGCCCCTCCCCGGGCGCGGCAGTACCACCCCCAAGAGCGAAGCATCCCTTGGCACTCCGTCCATCGCAGTGTGCTCCCCAAAGGGGATGCGCGTGTGTGCTCCGGGTCTCGCTCTTCTCGCTCTTCTCGCTCCGTGGCAGCCTTCCCCACCGCACATGAGTCCCAGCAGTGGCTTGTGTGGGAGAGCAGGGGTGACATCGTGTCGCTGCAGTGAATAAAGTATTCCAGAGCCCGAAATCACGCTGCTCTGAAAGCATCGCTGATGCTGTACGTACTTCACTATAGGGCATCTAGCAACCACACTCGTTCCCAAGAGAACATGTGTGAACCGGAGCAATAATACCAAGGGAAAAATCTGAAATATTCAAAGGGGTGTATCGGTAGTGAAAAAAAAAATAACTTCCATGGACAACTTAATTAGTTGGGAAATTAAGGACAAGAATTTCGTTTTCCACTGTGTAACTTAATTGCCTGTTAGTGTTGCTGAAATGTTTAAGCAGAAGGAGAAGTGGGCTGCAGATGGCCTTATTGCAAATAAAGTTCTAGAGTTTAAGCACGGTGTTTTCACTCTGGGAGGAGGAGGTAGGGTAACTGCTCCTTGCTGTCCTATTGAACTGAGAGTGTGTCTGTGCTTCTGGTGCAGCTTTGTGAAAGGAAAGATGTTATTGAAGCAACTGATGTGGATTTCGTGAGGGAGGGCTCAAGAAAAGCAGCATTTCAGAGGTGAAAATGAAACCTCTTCTGGGCACTGGCCACTGGTTTCTGTTCCAAGGTACACTTGCCGTTAAGGATGCCCAGAAGTAGACTGAACTCCAGAAACAAAGCAAAGTTTGTAGGGAGAGATGATTGCACTTGATTTGACAGACTGCTAGGAGCAGTGATTAGTTAAACAGAAACGTGCTACAAGAGCTGCCAAATTGCATCATGGATTGGGCAAGGTACTTGGCTTAACTGTACTTGAGTGGAAGCTGGAAGGACTTTGACATAGGGCTTCCATTTTCAAACATGAATGTAGGTTTCAGTGCAATAAAGTTTAAAATAAATATAGAGCTTTTAGTTGTTGCAGATGGTTTGCAAATGCAAGTGGGAGTACTTACCTGTGCAGGTACATTGCCCTGATTTAAAACCCATATGGCAGTTCTGGCAGTGTTATGTGTAATATGACTCACTGTGAAGTAACATGCCTTGTCTCTGTATACCGATGCCAGCTTCTTAGTGACACCCCACACCCCTAAAAACTGGACCTTGCAAAGTGCTCGGCACAGTTTCCTCTCCGTTGAAAGCTTTTGGCTTCTCCTTTTGCCCTTGACAGCTTCTGCTGGCTCCTGGAAGGAACAGCAGGTACATTTCATTTCCTCTGAGGAAGCCTCAGTCATTCTTCAACTTTGCGGAAATTGTATTTATATACTCCATTACAGGAGTTTGTTAGATCCTGATATACATATCAAAAGATGTGTCTTTATGCCTCATGTTTGCATATGTACATATACAACATGAAAAGACACTAGCATCCATATACGCAGACCCTGACAAAGAATGCTAAAGCAATAATACAGAAGCTTTGCTTTTCACCCCTATGTATTACATCTCCAATGGGCTTTATGGACTGCTTAGAATTTTACACAAAATAGCATGTGAATGGAATGTTAGAAGTGTAAGATGCATTAATCATAAGGAGACAGTTATGATAAGATTATTGGTCTTGATTCTGCCAAAGGTTGCATCTGTGGTATGATATGATTTTAATTGACAGGTGCTCATGGCTTTTTGTTTCTGTTAATCCTTTTTCCATTCACTGTGATGCATGGAGTATGCCCAGAAAGTGAAAGTATGGTTCAAAAGGTAGCCTTATCCATTGTTCAGTGTGTCCACTCCATGCCTCGTATACTTCATTGTCTGTTACCTTCCTCAGTGACTGAGGCAGCATCCAACAGTTCTGGTGTGGGGAGCATCACAAACGAGTGATGCACAAATAGGCACAACAGTGACGCACTTACAGGCCTGTGTTACTTATGAATCTATTGTACTTAAGAATCTAAGCGAGCAACATTCGTAGTACATTTGCTATAACATATTCACATGTGTGTGCACACAGACTTGAAGGAGTATATATGAGGTATACCTGTGAAAAATTCCCTTCAAGTTCAGTGAAGTACTCATGTCTTGAGAAGTGGGGCTGTCAGCCCAGGCTCCGTTGTTGGTGTTCTGTGGCAGTCCTCCAAGTGTAGCAAACTGGAGAGTTCACTGGTTCTGGGAGGTGTCCCACTCAGAGGGATATTGCTGGTCACAGATTGCTGTGGTCCAGGAGAGCTTAAAGGGTTTCACTTAGGACCAGTGTTTATAGGGTTGCAAGAGAATTGGCTTTAATCACAGTAATTTTCCATCCTGGCTGCAATGTGGGTTCATAATTTTCTTTGGAAGTTGAATAACAAAAATGTTGTTCCGCTTGAGTTGTTATGCAGGCAAGAAAAATAAGTCTCCAAGGCTGTTTGCTAAAAATCAGGAGCTCATTAGACAGCACTAGTTCCTGGGAGGAGACAGTGTCTCTGATAAGCTCAAGAGTAGCTTAGCCCAGGTGCTGTTAGTCAAGAGGCCTAATGAGCGTTTCTGAGATTATATTGTGGCCTGAGGAGGAAAGTGGGTGTAAGTGTACCACTGGAAGAGAAAATACTAAACATTTTTTTTGTCTTTTCTACAGAAATAAGGAACAATGAAAACTTTTTGTGTGTGTTTTGTTGCTCTTGTGATTGTTTGTTAATGTTTTAAAATGTTGGTGTTTGATGTCCATTAATTTGGTCTTTGTTTTCCAGTATGTCCTGTCTGTCCTGCAATTTACCTACCCTACCCTTTTTCAAGGGTAAGTACTGTTTCAAGAACACAGTTGTTTGAAAAATGTCATGCTGTTCCATGCTGAAGCTAACTTCAGTACCTCCTGTCATTACTGGCCTTTGCTGTCTTGAGAACATACTTCATAAAGCCTTAGTAAAGCATTCATTAATTTGTCTTGGCTAATTTTTTAAACATCGTGGTGGTGATGTAATGAAGATATACATAGAGTCCATAATTTTCCATTTTTCTGAAAATCTTAGCTTCAGCATAGATAAGTAGCAATTATAGTACAACCTATCTTCTCTGGAATTGGCACTTGTGGATAATGTGCAGTTGTGGTGTATTCTTTAGCTATGCTGGAGAAAACCAACCTTAAATCCATCTTTAGTCACTTACAAATACCATGTTGCTCGTTTTTGCGCTTAGCTTTGGTTGTAACTCTGTATCACAAGTCATCTTGATGATTGTAATGAGAAATTTACTGTTTTGACAAGTGTCCATATATACTATCAGTGTTGTTGATAATTTGTGACACATTTAGTGAAAATCTGACCTCTTAGAGTCAAAACTTCCTCCATTTGCTCTTTTGAGATAATGTTAAAATCTGCACACATTGGATATGTTTAGTTCCTTTTCTGCTGCTTAGCATGACTTACATTTTTGCCTGGCTTGCAGCCCCAGGACTGCAATCAACTCTAAGAATAATTGCCTGGGGAATCTCCATTTACTTCGAGTATATTCAGCTCAATTAAATATGGAGTGAATGCTTTCTTCATTTTTGGCACACACACAGAGACTGTCTCTTGGACAGGGCTTTTATCATATGAGGAAAGGGGTTTGAGTAATGTATGTAAAATACACATAAATCAACAGTAGAAAAGCATATTTCTATGGCAAGCAACTGCCTTATGGTATCTATGTTGCCATAGTCATTTCCTTTTTCTATTATTTGGCAATGCATTTCAGCATCTTAGTATTTTTCCATAAGATCTGGCTTTTAAAAGTGACCTTTCCTTGAAATTTTTTAAGTGGCTCAGATGTGCTTTCATTTGGGAGCTATGACAGATGAGCAAAGGAGGGAAGGAATGCATTTCTCAGTTCATGCTGTTATTGTTCATTGTCATTGGTTTTGTTCCCATTGTAATCTAAGACTGTTGCATAGTGCTAAGCCTCTGAAACTGCCACTAACTTCTTAAAATGTGAGACAAGATGAAATTCTTCACAATAAAACTAATAGGAATTCATCACTGGCTTGGATAGAACATAGTCAAGCCTGCAGCAAACAGCAGGAAAACCTGGCTTTTAAGCCAGTACGCTCCTCATTTGAAAAAAAAGGTGAGCTATGATAGTAGCATTGAATATTTACCATACCCATGTGGAAAATGAGCTCACTCTTTTCTGACAGTGTCCAACTGCATGTAATACTGCATAGAGTGAGTATTTGTTTATTTGTATATGTGTGAGAAAGATTTTAAGTAATTACTTTTGCAATGAATGGGGGTAAATAAACCCACTTCTATGCCTGTTACAGATGTTAATTTCATTTAACATTGTAATACAGTATTTCTGTCTGAAGTGTGATACATGTTCAAGGATTTTCATGGAGAAAACACAAAACACCGCTCTGGAAACCACTAACTTAAGGAAGAAGAAAGCTAATAAAATACTTTATAGCTGAAAAAAATCAGTGTGCATTACTGCTCATTTTAAGTTATCTGCAAGTATTTCTTAGGCCTCACATACTCTTTCTGTAATAGACTAAGGAACAGCTTTGTGGTAGGATAAGTCATTAGTTAGATAAGTCAATGCAGAATGTGTGTAATTGTTATGTACATTTTCGATAAGAAAACCTCAAGCATTGTGGTTTTCTATGCAGGGTTATCTGGCTGTAAAGTTATCTTCTCTAGGGGCTCTGAATCAGAGGCTCATGCAGCATAATGATGTTATTGTTGATGACACTTCACTTGGTGCCTGCTATACAAGCTCTAGGGGCAGGGGAGGAAGCAGTCAGTTCAAGGGATTTTGTAATCCAAACCCGGTATGAATTACCATGGGAAGTCATGGAGCTAATGTTTGAAACTACTAGGGCTACACGCAGTATCCTTGGGGCTTATTACTTCAGCTGAAGAGAGTCTTTCAGTCCTGAAATTATATTTGTTTGTTCCAACAGTAACAATTTATGTATGAAAAGTTAGTCATCTCTTGTCACAAACCTTGCCTCACTTGCATCTTCAGGTCATCATGGCTGTAACATCACTATTGTTATCATAAACATTGTGTGGGAAGAGGTGATAAAACAAGCATTCAGTAACATGATTAAGGTAGTTGTGGTAGATGGTAATTTATTTATAAAACATTTGAAACAGGATGTGAAAGCACCAGATTATTAGAAAATTTGGAGGAAATTAAGGCCCACGGAAATAAAAGATTCAAAGGGGAATAGTAACCTGGTAACCTAGAGAAATGGTAGATACTTAGAGTAATGGGTGTGCTGTGAGAAATTCTGTGGATTCTGAGGTCATTCTCTTCATGGCTAAAGAGAACAAACAATTCAGAGATGCTGTGTTGTTCTGTTTCAGGTGGCAAACATTAGTGGGTGGACTTCTGCTTCACATCTCGTGGAAGCTGGGCTGGGTGGAGATGAACTTGTGTTCAAGGTACTATGGGTTTTTTGGTATCTGCTAAATATTGATTTTCTGTACCTGGATCACAACATAGTTAAGTTGGTTGTGGAAGTTACTAGCTGGCCAAAGTACAGGTTGGGGTGTGTGTATTTGTGTGTGTTCTGCTTCACAGATGTAGGAGAGAACTTGTGTTTTAGTCAAATGAATGTTCAATGGTGTGCACTTCAATGATTACTACTATAAATTGGATTCAATTCAACCTTGGTGAGGCAGCCAAAAAGCACAGCTCTTAGTGAAAGCCATGAAGATAATTTATCCAACCATCTGTCCATATCTCTTCCCTGGATTGTTTTTTGGTATTGTAAGAGAAGCCTTGGTAATGTTAGTTAAGAACATTGACATAGCCTTCCCCAAAAACCTCAGTGCAGTGAAGTCCACAAATGTGATCTGCCTTTTTCTCTAAGAGCTGTGTCCCATAAATGGGAATCACTCACCATTGCCTAACTGTAGCATTTATAACAGCACAGTAAGAGCAGATGTGGCAGTACAGGGTTGATACAATGATCAAACTCCAGCAACTCGGAAGAGTCATCCAGTATACTGTGCTCTGCTCAGATGGATCCATTCTGCAGTATGGAACGTAGCAACTTTTTTATTTTGCAAAACGGTATAATTTAGAAGATGTGTGCTCACAGCAATCTTCATCTGTGGAGATACTCAAAACTTTACTGGGCAATGACCTGAGTAATGTGACTTGACTCTGAAGCTGGGCCATTTGGACAAGAATCACTTTCTGATGTTGAAAACGGTTTTATCAATGAAAAGTTTTGATAAAAATTATTTGTAGTTTAATGCTGGAGACTTCAGGCCACTAGATGTCAGTGCACTGTAGGAGAAGGGATTAAAAGAAACTCCTTGTTAGTTTAGTGAATGCAGAATACCTGTTCTAGAATAGACTGAATGGAATGACCAGTATTAATTGACATGTTTTGGCTATAATACAGACAAATACTTAGTCATGAGTTAAAACCTGTTTTTCTTCAGAAGAATGTGGCACATGCTTTAATGCTTTGCTGAGCTGGACTTGTAGCTTGTGTCTCCTGTATTAAAACAAAACCAAACCAAACCAAAACGAAAAAAACAAACAACCCCAAAAGCCAAGCACTAAAACCCTCTAAACACTCAAAACCCAACCAATGAACCAAAAAACTACCCAGCAAACAAACATAATGTCCAAAGGTGATTTTAGTACTACCACTGGGATGTGGACATTTCCACACCTTACCCCTTACAGAATATTGATCTCTGAATCTATCTGTTGGTTTGGGGTTCTTTTTGTGTATGTGTAGGATACTTAGGAATACCATATCCAGTCTTCTCATGCTTCAGATAATAAAGTGCCATCCATTTGTTTGTTTATTTCCACAAAGTCTCAGTTTTTCTGACATGTGAACTGGTATCATGTACCTTCTGAGCCAGTTTAGATTATCCCCCACATCCAAGCAGCAGCTAAGAGCCTTACTTAAACCAAAGGTCCAAAGCGTGGTTTAGGGGAACCTACCCATTTACTTTAGTGGGCTTTGGATTTAGCCCTACAACAATCACAAATTCAACAGTTCTTTTCCTGTTTTGCATGTACATCACTGTATTGCCAACAAAAGAAGCTGCTAATTACCTTACATACAAGACAGATTGTTGATGCTGACACGTTACATCAAACATCCATGCATTTTTTTTCAGTCCTGAAATTCCCACTTGGCAGCATAAAATTCTACCCTTACATCATGGAAAAAGCATCTCGGGTCCTCTTTCATTACACTTCAGTGTAGCACTGGAGATGGAGACATATTTGGGATTCCTACAATTTAGTGGTGGGGAACACTAAAGAGTGATATTTTTATGTTCTAGATGAAAATTTGGTTTTCATCATGTGTTCCTTTCATCTCCCTAGCCCTACTTTCTTTTCGTCCCTCCCCCTTCTTTCCATTTGTTGCAGTTCCAATAGGGTGGAGGGTATTTTTGTTGGTGTCTGATGTGAGCTCATTGGTAATGAGACAGGACGGTTTTAGATCTTGGCCTTGATGAAATTCCAGTTGAAGTCAATAACCTTAAAAGAAACAGTGATTTGATAAAAAATTACAATGACTACTCAAGAAAACCCAGAGCAAATATTTGTGCCAGTGAAAAGATCTAAAGATTGTTTTCATGGCCCTGGCTTTTTGATTGAGTATCTTGGAAAATGATATATGTATAACAGAGAAAATGTAATATTTACATTTTTTTCCTTGTCTGTGATTACATTAATCTTTACACGTTTTATCTTTGTTCATACTGTTCTGATTTCATCATTTAGTGGTCTGTTTTTCTTGTGTTCCACGAAGTGTGCTAGTGTAGTGATACCTACAAATTAATGTTTTATGTCTTACATGCTTGTTGGAAGTGTAATGCAAATTAAGGAACTACAAGCAGTTTGGTTTTAATCTGAGCACGAGCATTATTCTATAACTTTTTCTTGACTTTAATTCAAAGCTTGGCAAGAGTCAATGTGTCTTCAGTCCTGGGAAGCTTTTGATTCCGATTCTTATCTTACTGCTACTTCTTTATTCCCTTGCTCAGTCTTACATTATTCTCTCTGAAATTTATCACCTACCTGATCCTTTTTTCCCCTTAAGTAACAAGATTAAAAAATGGAAAAGTGCAAATTCTGAAACCCCTTCTCAGAACTGAAACCTCACCCTTCTGCAATAACCATGGCTAAAAAAAAATTAATTAGATCAATCTGATGACTTCATTCCTCCATTAGCTGTCAAACTGCCTCTAGGAGTTTGGCTTAGTCAAAGGAATATCATTAGTAAATCTCAAGAGATAGGCTCCCACAGAGACAATCTGATCTTTAGGAAGAATCTCTTTGTAAATCTGGCTGAGAAACGACTGTGTGGGTGGCCAAGGGTATTTGTGCACGGTGAAAATGTGTGGTGTCTGTGCAAAAGCGCCATTTTCTGCCTTCGTTTGTCACTATTTGCTCCTTTCACAGCACATTAGGGAAATTAGTTGAAATTTCTTTCCTTTAAAACCAATGGGAGTAATTGCTAAGAAAAAAAAACACTAAAAAATAACCCAAGTTTGGAGTGAGAGAAGCTAGCAAAAGAGTAAAAGAAAAAATATATCTACAGATAGTTCCTCTCTTGGATTAGATGAAGTGTATAATTTCTGACTTGGACTCTTTAGTAAATTGGAGGAATACTGAACAATCAGGCAGTGGTTTTAATATGCACACATTTGAAATTTATGTACACATATTAGTATTATATTCATTGCAAGCAAGTGTTGCTGGCTGTATATAAACAGAACGTGGTGAAATAATGAGATTTTAATTGTTTTCACAGGTCTGAAATCCTGTCATGGCTTCCTGCTTCAGTACTTTTTGTGGGCATTATTTATGCTGGCTCCAGATCACTGTCTAGATTGGTAAGAAGTGCACAAGTAGGAGTCAGTTCTTTATTACCTCTACTTTGTAAACAGAGGACATCCCCTTCATACATGATGTTTAATGCTGTTTTTGGGTTGAAGGGAAAGGAGGGAGGAGGGATTTAAATAATAGATCGGTTGTTAATCGTGCTAAAGCAGTGGTGCAATCCTATGAAGTATCAAAAAGCATCTCTGTGACAGTCCAAAGCACTCAGCATCTTTCCAGAATACTCACTGATACTCGTTGAACAGATCCTCGGTGGTCTGGATTTTGCAAGCAGGGAAGAAGCTGAATAAGTTATTAGCTGTAACTTTGCAAAGGGGAGAATGGGACTGTGGAATCTGTGGGAAATCTTTCCAGGAAGGTGACGAAGACCATTTCCATGAGAGGCTTTTGATTCTTTATAGGATTTGAAAAAATCAATTGAAAGTTGGAAAGAGATTAGGGAAATGGTTAAATTATTCAGTTTTATGATCCGTTTGCATCACAATAACCTACAAAATTCAAATCTGCTTTCATTAAACTTGAATGCTTTATACTTAAATGCTGTAGTCTTTCTTAAAAAAAATAAATTAGTGACATGGATTTTTAAAGTATAATAGTGTTTTACTGCTGTTGTGGAGTCTGCACTAGTTCCCTTCTGCATTTTGTTCATGCATCCTAATGGAACTCTAGAGCCGGCTTGCTCCTGTCAGCTCCTAAACCCCAAAGAGCATCAAAAGAGAATTTTTTTACAAGATTCTGATTGTAGTGATCCCTTGAACATCTCAGTAGAGAAGTAGAGCAGAAAAGGACAGGAGGTCTCAGTCCCCATAAACAAGGTTGAGGGCCTCATCTTGGACCCAGATAATCTTGGGAAAGCACAGGCATGTGCTCAGAAGCCCCGTGCTTCCAGGTTAGTTCTGTCTCAGAGTGATTGCATTTACTTGCTCTTGGTTCCTTGTCAAAGGAAGTTCCATTGGGCTTCTCTGGTTCAAAGTGAGCAAAGATCCCTAAGGAGGACCCTGCCTGGAAACAGCAATAAAGTCTTGGCAGCAGCATCTTTTGTGCTTGCTCACCTGGGTGGTGGAGGAGTTATGAATCACATCCTCTCAGCTATTTCTTCTTACTTCCCAGTCATCCTGTAAGTTACTGTGCTTCCCTCCTGTTCCTGCTCTGGTCGTTCATAATGAGCTGCACTGGAGTGGCAGAGGGGCTGTGACTGGTTTTGATTTGTATCCCAAACCTTTCTTAGGGAGTATCTCCTTTTTCTGAATGTCTTTTTGTTGTACATGAATGGGGATTTAGAGGCCTAATTCTGTGGCCATTTTAGGAGGAAAGACAAAAGGACAAGTAGTCTTAGGCCATAGTTACTATATTCCACCTTGTACTGGGGCTAAATTCAATCCTCCATAGAAGCTTTACTTATGATAACCCTGTGTGGAACAATTCTCTGAAACAGTGAGAAGGAAAGTGGACTCTCCCAAACTCGTACCTGAATTGCCTCAACTCAACAGCATATTTGAATTAAGAGAGTTTATTCCTAAAGCAGAATTTATGATCAAATTTTTCATCAAATCCAAGGAGAGCTGCTTTCAAACACTCCTGTATTCTGGCAAGGCTACAATCTTTATCTCTGTTTGTGCCTTCCCCTGGAGGTGCTGGCAGTCTCCCCTGCCCGAGGGTTCAGGGCTGGAACGGGAGGAAGAGTGCTTAGCTCTGGACTGTGATGCATTAACAAAAGTATGCAGAGCTGTGAGGGGAGGTTTGTACAGAGTCAATTCACTCTGCCTGCCCAACCAGTAAACCTTTCTTTTCATAACCCACTCACAAATTTAAGAAATATTCACATCAAAGGCAATAGACATATGGAGAAGGTTAACTGGGCTAGGCAAACTAGAGCCATTGTTGGCTCCAGAACACGTTTGGAAGAGCCAAAAGCAGAGGGGAGGAAAGAAAAACCCAACAAATTGGCTTCACAAAAGGAAGAATGTAAATTCTGCTGTCAGCTTCCCTCATTTATGGTTATTTCTTGTATTTCCTATTACTGTGTCAGGCTCAGAGTGATGTTGGATACTTCTGGTTTTATGTTCTCCGTTGTCCAGCAACAGGGTTGAGGATTTGTTTTCAGAACCACTGAAGCCGAGTTCAAGAACTTCATGCCAGTTGTGTTTGTGTGATTTTCATTCCTTACTAAAGATGTTAGAAGTTATCTTGGAGTAACTCTTGTGTTTATGGATCCACCCCAGCTGTCATTATGACTTAAAATGTTTAATTAGCAATGCTTATCTGGCTTTACAGTAAAGAAAAGAAAATTATAGAAAATACAGATTTCTGAATGCAAAGTCAAATTTAAGAGATATTTGCTGCTTATATCACCTGATACTTAAAAACATGGACATCACAGAACTTAACTAATTTTCTACTCATGTGATTTAAATACTATACACAAGTGGGGAAATACTGCTTCCTAAACTGGCTGACTCTTTAGATTATCTTAATCAGAGCAGAGAATTGCTTCTGATTCAACTGTCTGAGGGACCATGGATCGGATTTGGAGGAAGTATTATGAACCACTAATTCTGGTTGTGTTTGCCTGGGGCAATGGGTGTTTGATTCATTATTGTTATCACCGGGGTTTGTTTCTTAATGATTTCATGTTGGGATGGTGTCCAAAAACCTCAGTGGGTATAATTTCAACATCACTTGTGTATGAACTGTTGCATTTCTACCCTAATTTTGGGCCCCTCTTCCATGCAGTAACTGAAAGCAATCACCTAAAGTCATCTTGCCCACAATTCTGTTGCTAGGAGTCACACTGTATTCTTAGTACCAGTAGACAGAGATGAGAAAACTAATGAGAACTGTTTACTGTGGAGGCTGAAATTGGATATTGGATCAGAGAGGGAAAACTGGAGGCAGAAACCTGGAGCAAATTGTATTGAGGTAGCTGTGTACAAACAAACCATCTGAGCACTCAGACGTGGGAGAAGCAGCAAGCAGTGCTACAGCAGGGCCTGCATTTAAAGATGCCTGTGCCATGTGATAGTCATTGGAACGGGTCTAAGTCTCTTTTAGGAGATGTGGCATGGGTTTACAGCTTAAGAAACAACCCACCAAACCACAAACGTGGGACAGCTGTCTCTAGGAGTGCCCCTTCCTGTGTGTGTGATCATTCTGGGCTGAGTTGGGCGTTTTTGTTCTCTCCCAATGGCAGCCAATCCCGGTGTTCCTCACTGTGCACAATGCGGCAGAAGTTATAACCTGTGGGTTCCAGAAGTTTGTGCAGAAAGAGGTAATTGATCTGTTTATTGATACATTCTGGTTAACTCCTGTGATATAACTGCGCTGTAACAAGATACCTAATTTCTTTTAATACAAGCATTAGTGCCATGTGCTTTTCTAGTCTTGCTATAATAGCTAGTTATTACTGAGACCCAGAGAGAGCTTTGCTGTTGACAAGTATCTATATTGATATCTCCTTTTCCTCTTCAGCTGATGAAACACTGCAAATGCGTATCACCAGTTTGATCTGCATTTTTAAGACTGACTTGGTCCTGCTTGTTTTTTCCTTTTGAAAATTAGTATTCCTGTCTGTCATGCCCCACAAAAAAAATCTCATTGTTTGAGCTGAGATGGAGAAAGACTGAGTCCATAGATCTAACCAGTATAATACATCTTGTGTATTTTATGATTACAGATAGATCACATTTCCATGTGAAATGCAGGAGGAACAGTGCGTTTTTTAATTTGTTTTGAATTCTCGAGACTGCCCTAAGCCATATGAAAGTCAGGAGAATAATTCCTGCACCCTTTAGTAAGAGCTGAGTTTGTTTCTCACAGACTGTTAGGGAGCCTTCTTTTTAATCTTTCCTTGAAATGCTTTTCTAATTGACTGAAGAGCTGCTGTATGAGCTAACACTGGGGAATCTTTCATCACAGAGTCATTTCTACAGTGGCCTCTGACTTGCTGTGCCATTCATTATGTCTGTTGTGTGTATAGAAGACAAATAAATGACCCATGTTTACTACTTCTAACAAACAGAAGAGGTCACTAAGGTTATGCCTAAGGGACATAGCAGTGTGTACCATGGTATGTCCCTGCGACATTGTCCTCTGATTAGTGTCCCTGTCAAAGTGTTTCATATTTTCCTTCTATGGCACATGCTTATGATTCGTCTGTTTAAAAACAAAAGCACTACAGACAAGGATAATGCAAACACAGGCCTTGCTGCTGGAGAGCTTCTTGGGAATAATTTTGTACCAAAGAATTGGGAAACTTTCATGAGTTTAGATCAAGACTCATTTGACTAATACCTTTGATTAGGTACTTAATTAGTACCTAACTAAGAAAACTCAGTATTTGAGTACACACGTGACACAGTTCTGGTGTAATTCAAGTTAAGTTTGAAAACCAGCTATAAAGTTCATGTCTGGTTTTAGATTTACCTGCTCGTAAGTAATCTGAAAATATAAATCAAGTTGAAGTAGGCTAATCTGTAACCCTGATTCTTCTTTTCCAAATTAAATTTGCTAAGCAGTACTCAAACGTAATGGGCTGTTGAATGTTGCTCCTTGGTCCAGTAAGATCAGCTGTCATCACTTGCCAGTTTTTGGAAGGAGAAAGCACTATTCCACCATTTTTATTGTTAAATTTTAATGTTTTAATCATACTTTGTTTTTTACAGCAGATCTCTCATCTGAAAGTCTGTAGGTAAGCTTTTAAGACTACTCAGATTCAGATTCAGACTTGTTTTGGCTCCAGCTCCTGTATTTGCTTCAGATAATGGCACACCAAAACAATGAAGAATGTAAGGCATGTTCCTGTGGGTGGTGAGCCTTAATTGCAACATAGGAGTAATTAAATATTTTTAATTTTTTTTAACAATTGTTTGAATAGTTATTTTTTTCTCCTTACAAAAAATAAAAAAAAGACAAGACCAGTCTTCCTGAATGTAAAAGCAATGCTCATAACATTTTTGGAAAGGAGATGGAAACCAGATTTGAAGTTCCAGTGGGTAATCATAAACAGTAACAGAAAGATAATGTGTTAGAAAATAGATAAAAATGCCTTTCCTAAGAAATAAAAGGTAAATTATATCCATTTCTGCTAGAATTGTTCATATCAAGGTGGGAGCAGGTCTCTTCTGCCCTGTCTGAAGTGAAAGGATGAGAGGAAATGGCTTTAAGTTGCACCAGGGAAGGTTCAGATTAGATATTAGAAAAAAAATTTTCACCAAAAGAGTCGATAGGCATTGGAATAAGTTGCCCAGAGAGGTGGTGGAGTCACCGTCTCTGGAAATGTTCATGAGGCATCTGGATGTGGCACTTGGGGAGATGGTTTAGGGGTGATTATGGCGGTGCTGTGTTGATAGTTGGACAGATGATCTTAAAGGTCGCTTCCAACTTTGATGATTTTGTGATTCAGTGATACTAATCTACACAACCTACCAGCCCTTGTTGGCCATGGTTGTTTGGGCTACAAAAGGAGATAGAAAAAAACCAAACAGAAGTCAACCAGTCATGTATGAAAAGTTTCATTCTACGCCCCCACATCCCCTTGAAGAAAGCATATTTGCTGTCATCCACATCCTGTAATCTTTTAGCTGTACTTAAGAGTGGATAATGGTAGGTTATTATTTAGTATACTTAAAGGCATTATCTTCCTAATTTCTTCCTGTTGTTTCCATTATCTGACTTGCTCTAGCCTTGTCTTCACCACAGGATTATTGTCAAGGATACTGGGTTTTTATATTCTTTATTCTGTCTTTTCCTATGCTTCTAGAGAGCAGGAAAATAAGCTGCAAAACCAAGTGTATGTTATTATTAATAGTGACAGTCCACAGAATTTCCACATCAGTGTATTCAGTGTAGCATGAAGAAATACTGACTCACCCACAGGTTAAGAATTCATTTAGCCTAAGTCAGTGGACTAGGAGAGGACATGGGCTGTCCTTAAGCCATTTCTAGTGTAGTACATCTAATTTCCACTCTCTGTGTTCTGGAGTAATGCCATCACTTCTAATGGAATTGTAACAGGCAATTCACCTTAATGAAAGAAGTTTTTGATAGCCATTCAGACAGAAATTGGTTGATTTTGGCTTTCTGAAGAAGCTTAGAGAAGCCAGATGGCAAGTGAAGAATAATATTCTCCACCAAAAAAACTTGTTTACATCACTTCTGAGATGTTTTGTGCTGCTTCTCTTCTCATACAACTTTGCTGTGTATGAGCTACAAAGAATGCATGATGTAAACCTTAATTGTGGTGACAGAAATTGCTTTCTAAATATGGAATTAAAACCCTGAAGTGTCAGTGTAAAAATGAGTGGAATTGCTTCTGCTTTGCTGAGGGTACAAATCCAGGTTGCAAGCTTTTGATCTCGTGGATTTTTTTTTTCTCTTCTCCACAGTGTGCTGTTTCTCCTGGCAGCAGCAGTGTGCCTTCCTCTGTGTGACACACAGGTGAGCTCTGCTTTGTAAAGCAGCTCTAGTTAGACCTTGCTGTTTGGCATCTTGTTAGCATACAAGGGATGCAGCATTTACTTGTAAGTTAGGGTAGGATTCCTGCAAAGGAGCTGTAAATGTTTCCTGTTGCTGTGTTGTAGTCTTGCTGGTTTTACTGTGTTTGCATCGTGGTAAAACCTCTGAGCAGTGTGGACATGCAGTTCTTTGGTGAGGATGGTGGCGGGGAAAACCATCGTTTTATTTCTTACAGGGCTTACAGCAAACTTAGGTTTCAGTTAATTGCATGTACTTTTAGGAGGTTCCTAAATTAGTTTTGTATTCATTCTACACACTTTCTGTAGCTACTGGAGAAAGAAAAGAGGTACCTCCAGAGAGTGCTCCATCCAGCAAAGGTTTATTCATTGGAGATTCTCTTTTGGAGACCTATTGAGGCTGCTTCCTTGCTTTAGATACTTCAGTTAATATCTGAATTCAGATGAATCTGGAACTTCTCTGAATGCATCTGATCAAACGTGGCCGTTGGAAGCATTGCACCTGCACTAGCTCTGCATAGCCCATGGGGCAGAGCAGGAACTTCTCGTATATAATTCTTCTACCCTGTAAGCAAGGGAGATGAAGTCTCTCTCAAAAATGTTTGGTTTTCCCCACTGATTGCGAAGAGGGCCTACTTTGCTTGGAGACAGATGTCTGAAGTACTCTTTTGGATATTCTGTGGTTCGTTGGAGCCTTAACTGCTGCAGAGGCTGAGAGGACAAAGGAGACAAGGCAAAAATCTTAGTGATGGTCCTCGGATCCTTTTGTTCCTCCCTGATTGCCAATACAAGACTAAACAGACTGGGGTTCCTATGCTCAGATTGTTTAAAATGGTGCACACCTCTGAAGGAAATAGAGCTATCCTTGTCAAGAGAAGCTGAGAACCTGGGTAACGGGCATATGCTGGGTCTCTGAGTGGGGCAGGAAGACCTTCAGTCTTCCTAGTCTTCTTCAGTCATCTTCTCTTTCCTTGTAGTGTGGCTCCCGCTCACTGTACTTGCTTTGTGAAGTTAACTGCAGGGAAATCACAATATGTATGTTTACATGAACGTGGTTTTATTTATGTAGATGTTCTTTATTGCAGTTTGATCCAAATGGTTATTTATGGGCTCTAATTCACTTGATCTGTGTTGGTAAGTAATTTTCTTTTAGAAAAAGAATAAATGTTTTGAAGAAATCAGCTTTATTATGAAATTACTGATACTTGAGATTCTTTAGATACAAAACACTTGGAAAGAATGAAGATCAGTAAATATAAGAAAGTGCATTTTTATTACAGCTTTTATGTCGAAAACAACAACAGAATAAACTAGATATTGCAGTCTGTTGATAGTGAATGAGAAAATGCACATACAGTCTTAAACAGCACTAAGTTTTCTGGTTGTTTTTTGATGGTTGCCTACTGAGAGACACTTCTTTCTGAGGGAAAAAGAAACATGAGAAAAACCCAAGCAGTAACTTGTAGTTGGAACTTTATTGCACACACAGATTTTATTTTAAAACTGACAAAATACTCTAATGGATTATGGATCATGGATTATGATCCCAGAGGAAGGATGTTGAAATGATGGGGTTTTTTAGGCAATCATATGCATTTTTAAAAAATTTTAACAATGAGTTGCATAACCCATTAGGTTTTCTTTTGTCTTTTTTCAGACTAAACATTTATTTGGATAAATCATAATTCTTTTCTGAACAGGTAGAAACAGTCAGACTCAGAAAATCTGAAGAAAACCAGAGTAGTAATTTTTGACTAGGACATGCATGTCTTTTGGAGCATTTGGGTGGATAATCAGGCGATTATATTTGATTCTTGTCTGTCCTATAGACTGAGTGACTCATTCATATATTGTCTTGCCTGCAGATTAGGGATGATTCCTTTTTTATTTCTTCTATTCAAATTGTAACATTTTCAGGGCAGAGGTAATGTGTTTATACGTATTTGTGTCTAGGGAGGTCTAGAGATCCCATTCTAAAATGTTAATATACCAAATAAGAAATAGGTTTGGGGTTTCCTTTTTCCTTTAGGAGATATTATATGGTAAACATTTGCTCATTTAGCTAAAAGTAAAAGCTATGGATTTTTCACATCAAATACTTGTTTTCCATAATGAGTGCTGTTACTGCTTTCTCAGTGCCAGGGGGTCTTAGTTGTAAAGCAGTGTTTGGTCACAGAGGTGGAAAACTGCTTAGAGAGTCTTCAGATGTAGGAAGTGCAAACATAATGTTTATGCTTAAAATATAGCTTCTTTCAATTTCTCTTGGTTTTGAGAGTTGTTGATATGAATGCTAGAGTTTTTTTGTAATTAGATTTGCTATCAACCAAAATAAGGATGCTACAAGAAAGGGCAAACAGATGAACTAACTTACGGCATGGTTACTCGTGACAGCATTACAGAAAGGGCACGTATTCCGCCCCTCAACTTGTCTAACAGAGGCAGAATTGAGGACTTCTATTTCAGTGTTCTACTGGATTTACTTTTTGTGTTCTGGTTCTCTCTGTAAATCAAAAAAAAAGAAAAAGAAAAAGAAAAATACCCCAAAACCTTGAAGAAAAGGTATGTAAAAATAGAGCCTGAAGCTGTGTTGTTTCTTCCATGGGTGCTTAAAGCATTACCCAGAATAGAAATGTGAGCTAACCAAGAGGTGAGTGGGTCAAGAATGTAAAGAACCTGGAGGTGCTAGAGCTGAGAGAACTTTAAATAGGAAAGACAGCTCAGAGCCAACAGCTCTACAGAGGGGTCTACACGGATGAACATATCATAGAACTTACCCCCAAAATAGGATGGGCTGAAGAACCCATTCTGTGACATGTTGCTATATGTTGTTATACACAAAAACACATATACACACATACACAATCCTTTGTAGTTGCTGTGAGCTAGAAGCTGTCTCTTTCTCAGAAGGACTAGCAGAACCACAAAGCATGAGTGTACTCTGAGATTATAGCACTTTGAAAACCATTAATTTGAAGTGATAGGTTAATTTTACTCATGGTTTAGGAATCCTGTGTGCTGTGTTGCTAAATTGTAATTCAGTGGGGCTCCAGATCTCCCAGTACCACGGCCAAACAAGCTGTTGTTTGTCAAAATGATTGCAGGTTATGGCAATTACACATGTCATTTCAATTACAGGGGCTTACAAAGTATTTCACAAGTTGTGGAAACCTGGCTCCTTAAGGTAAGGTGTTTTCATATGCCTTTACAAAGAGAGAGATTGCTATCAAAGAGGGGTAGAGACACATCTGTGTAGCAGTCAGGTAAACTGTGGAGATATCTGCATTATCAGCATGAGCTGGGCCACTCTTGGTTAATCATTAATGACTTCCCTTGCAAGAGGAGCCTTATTTATTCTTGATAACAATAGCGTGTAGTTATTGATAGTTATACTGCCAACTGGAACACTGAATTAGTTCTAAACGTTGTATTATCCAAGGGTGATGACTCAGTCCTGGAGAAAGAACCCCTAATTACTGGCACAGGTGTTAAGAGGAAATGTTAATTTGTGTTCATGCGGAAAGCTGCACGGTTTGAATCTGTCAGTACCTCTCTTTGTGGCACAGTCTCAGAAGTGTTCAGCAGCTGGTGACTTACCACAGGACTGGAGTGGCTGAGTACCTTGAACACCCTGAAACCTTTCGCTAATCCCATTTGCGTGTTAGAACTGCGGCCATGCAAATAGTAGTCTTAGGATCAGGTGGCGTTACATATTCAAAGTGTCTGTAAGCTGCAGTTGTCTGTATAGATGGAGATGGATCTGTTGCCACTGCATATTGTGTATATATACATAATACATGCATCTGGAGAATATGCATATGCTCATTTATTTCAAAACTATCTTCCATGTCTGGTTAAAGGTTCTAAATTTTAGTCAGTCTCTCTTTATCTTCGCTTTAAATGAGGCTCCCACTGACATAGTAACAACAGAAATAATGTTTGAATTATGTGTAAATTAACATGCTGATTAATTCAGAATTAAAATATTATTTATATTGATTAAATTATTACTATATTATGTTTATATAATTATAATGTTAGTGTTACCTAATGATATTATATAAATTAATATAATATAATATGGCAGTGTTATAATACTGCTTAATATACTGATCTCTTATACCAAATGAACTGCATTGCTAAATGAACACCGTTTTTTCTTTCCGTCCTCTCCCAGTGATCTGGACCAACAGTACATCAACTATGTATTCAGGTAAAATGAATAAGTCTTTGATACACCATAGCTGGTATATGTTTTCGTTTTCAACTGTGGCTTGTTGAGGAAACTCGTAGCTACCACTACTTAAAGGTATTTATTTAGCAGGACATTCACTGAAAGAACAGTGCTAAGCTGAAAGGCTTAGCAGCTGAATTTTTTTGGCTCTGGTTAGGGATGGATATGCCAATATACACCTGGAGAGGTAACGAGGTGTTAATTATGAATTTTTACATCACCATGTGCACAAGGCATCTATCATTTCCAGAAATAATATTTACAGAGTAACTCTCTGGCAGTACCCCACTTCAGAAAATAAAACTTGTACAAAATTGCCAGAAGGGGAGGTAGTGATTACAAAAGTACTGTGTGTAAAGAACACGAGCAGTAACTGATTGTTCAGAGTGCCGTTAGTGGGACTGAGTAATTCAGACTTTCAGTTGTTTTTCTGATTTGGAGATATAAAAGTGGCTTGTTATTTTGTAGCTAGTGAAAGAGCCTGAGTCACTGACCAGATTCCCCTGCTTTTTTAAACTCTGTCCTTTCCTCAAAGAGCCACACAAGTCAGGACATTCAGTGTATGTAGCTTCTGCTGGGTTTTGGTGAAGCTTTATTTGAAGTAGGGCATATAGAGACTTGATTAGATTCTCCTCTATCCATAATCACATCTTGTATATGTTGGCCTCTTCTTGGAATGGTAGCTAAAGTCATGATATGGGAACACTATGAAGTATGAATAATAGATTCAAAGAAAGGGTAGTCAAAAGGAATGGAGGAGGCAGCAGCAGATAGGAAAAAACATAACAAAAGTAAAGTTATGCTTGTGTAGTTACTTAGGTGGATGTATGCTCTTGTCTGACCACATGTAAAGATCCTTGATAGGACCACATCAGGGACACCAGTGTAGGAACATTGCTTCACTTCAGTTCCCATTTATCTTGTGAGCATCATCCATATGATAATACTGTGTCTCTCTTTCTATCTTAGTTCAATCAAATATCCTATTTCCATAAATAAGTGATGCAGGCCTCTGGTTTTGCCTCTGTATGATTCTGACATCTATTCACCAGGGTCCCATTTGTGGACAGTATCTGAATATCGTTTTCCTTGAAGTAGGCTCTTGTTTAAGTCAGTTGTTTTCCACCGATACAACGCACTATGAAATGCAAAGCAAATCAATTTTATGCAAAGAAGGTATGTGTGTTTATTGAAACTTTGGAAGAATTAGTCATGGAATTTGCAAATATGCCACCACATGCAGAAATAACCCGTGAAGTCTTGAGTGAGCTGTAGCTATTTCTCTGTGTTGAAGGGAAAATCATTAAACAAGCAGTAAAATCAATTGATTTTTTTTTTATTTGGCAGCTGCCTGGCTATAGTTCTCTGTTGTCATTTTAGTTGAAAACTGCAGGTAGGCCTGAACCTTTAAATTCAGGTTATGGCTGAAGTCTTAAATTTGCAGCTTTGTTGGAAAAGTCAGGGCTGGGTTCCTTCTCTGTTAGCTAGTGATCTTCGTCCTTTGAAGTCTGTGAACTTGTGTCCAGCAGAGAGCAGGAGTTCCACATTACATGGATAGTATGATTATTTATTTGAGAGCTTTTGAAATGGAGAAGCTTCTCACGAAGGAACTGTGAGATGCAGTGGTATGTATTTTAAAACTATTCTTTTTACAAAAAAACCCAACCATGGATTTGTGCAAATTGGAAGATAGCATCTGCTGAAAAGCAAAAATTTGTTATCAAAGCTTCCAAAGATTTTACCAATAAGAGGCTTAAAGATCAGCATAGCAATTGCTGGAAAACAGGTGGCTGAGAGGAGGTAACAGACTGGATGATTATTTGTTTGGCTTGGGTCTATGGATATTTATATATGTATGTATTTCTACGTGTTACAGAAGCTCACATTCCATAACATGTGGAGCTCATCTTGCTTAGGGAAAACAAGAAGTACCAGGGACAATGAAATAAGTGGTATCTGATTTCTTCTAGAGTTTTGTTTTGTTTTAATAGCTCATGATATTTGAAAGGGTCTGCAATTTGGCAGAAGATCTCTCCTTGTTTGCAACCTCCATGATGTGCCACTTCCAGTATTTAACAGGACTTAAATATTTCTGCTGCAGAAGGCACTGGCAGGGTTTGTTTCTTCGTGAGACCTCTCCACGTGTAGTTATCTTGGAGATCACTGCCACTTCCCAAATTTGGATGAAGCTGTTCAGAGTGTTCGAGAGCTATGTAGATCTGTGTACACACAGCTTTACTCCACAAGCTTATTCTGTAGAAAACAGTCAAAAGTATTTTTAAATCTCACTGAGCAAAGGAATATTCTCTGAATGAGCTCTCACTCCTCACAAGCAGCTCTGGGTCAGCATTATGTAAACAAGGGTTTATCTCTCTCAGAGGGTGCCCAGTGCTAAGTTTTGTGATTTAGCAGGTGTTAAGGTGTATGCTGCCGCCTCTAGTCAGGGCTTCTTGAGCACCAGTTTGGCTATGACAGAATCCCAGTTCCACCTCCAGAACAGACACTCTAATGTCTACTGGAGATCTCGTCTATACAAGCATGATTCTATGATTTATGAAGGAACTTGCAAGTGTGGTATCAGTGCAACTTTCTCCCCTTAGCAGTAAAATCCATAGTCTTTAAAGCTCCTTGTTTTTAACCCAGATCAGACAGCTGACATGCAGCTGTGTGGGCAAGAGAAAGCTGCCGTGTGGACACAGCCAGATAGTGTCTAGAATCATTGAATCATTTAGGTTGGAGAAGACTCTTAAGGTCACTGAGTGCATTAAGCAAACACTACCAAGTCCTCCACTCACTAAGCACCACATGTATATGTCTTTTAAATACCCCTGGGGACGGTGACTCAACCACTGCCCTAGGCAGCCTGTTCCAATGCTTGATAACCCTTTTAGTGAAAAATTTTTCCTAATATATAGGACAATATATAGGATTGTAACAATAGAGGCTGTTCAAAGCATTTCTGTTTTGTATGAAAACACAGTTGTACTCTTGAGTGTAGAGACTACCTGCATAGACCAGATGGAAAGTTTTGCACAACATTACTGATTGATAGAATGTACCAATATGTTAGAGTTAAAAAAATGTAGATTAAAAACTGTATTGGCTCTGTTGGATGCTTCCAGAGGTGCAACTGAAATTAGCAAAGTCTCCTAACATATGCTGTCCTTACATGCCATGCGCTGTTTCTTGTTTTTAAAATCTGCAACAGTTTGGGAGGGAAGAACATCCTAAGAAAATGCACATGAATGGGAACTTTGCAGAACTAAACACATCTGAAGAAATATTTACTGATCTTGAAAGTGTGGCGTTCTTCTCAATTCATCACTTACAGCATGATTATTCAATGACTTTTAAAAAGGAAGCCAGGAACAAGTGTAGGAGGGAAAACAGAGCTGTGCAGAGAAGGGAGATGTGATGTTGTTTGTCAGTGCCCAACCCCATCCTGTTCGTCCTTCTCCCTTGTGTTTAAATATCAGGGGCAGGGAGGGGGAGGAAGAGAAGAGGGGCAATATACTTCCAGTATCCTCCCTGCAATTCTCCAATCCTCTTGACCCTACCTCCTTTTTTTACTGCAATGTTGTATTTCCCTGTACTCCGACTTCTGCATTAGTGTTCTACTTACTAGTAGAACACTAGTAATCTTTTTTTTTCTAGTAATCTTGAATTTTCTTTTATTCCTTTCTGTTCCCATACTTTTTATCAAGAAGGGAGTCAGATTGGAGGGGAGGGGTAGTAATGTCTGCTTGGTAAGTTGAGGGACACATGATATGTCATAGAAGCCAGTTGCAGCTCATCTTGGACTTTCTCCTATGCTGAGGCAGGTAGGGATATGTTACTTCTTGTGGAGAACCTGTAAGAAAATTTCAGTACATCCCAATATCTGTCCCTGTCTGATATTTGTTCACAAAAACATGCCAGATGGCCTAGCAGCCACTGGTGAGGAGAAAACAGACACGTGAGAGTTTCAAATGGTGAAGAAATGACACTGACAAAGGTATGAGGTAAAGGGTTGACTCTATGTAGCTAAATTAGATCTGGCTTCTAGAAGAGCTGCTAATCTGTTGCTTTTGTCAACTGAAAAATGCTGCTGTAGATTCTCTGTGTAAGGGGAAGGCAACTTTGCAGGCAAAAATTGCTATTCTTGCTGTCAAAACCTCTTTTTAAGCAGAAAGGAAACTGCGGGGTGACCTAGCCCTCAGCACTGAGTACAGGGGAAAAAGAGAGGAGCAGAGAAATCCAGCACAGGGATTTTGCTCGTGCTGCAACCTGCTGCCCAGGCTGTCCTGCTAGAAACCTCTGAATCCCTAATCTAGTTTTACAGCATCATTGTGTCTTTTTTACTGATGCTCTGTTCAGAGCAGAGCTACAATGCAGCTGTAATGCCATCTAACCCATTTGCTTTAATCTGCCCCACACTTGACAAATAAGGTTTTGTTTTCCTCCTGTGTTTTCTTTGGATTGAAACCTGGGATGTCTGGTAGGGTTATCAACTCCTCTTGGTTGCAGAAGGAAGCTTCTCTTCAAGTATTTCCCCATCTCAATGGGTTTTTTGTTTAAAATTTAATAATGCAAAAAAAGCAAGTGGAGAAACGTGGTTTAGTGCTAATTCTCATCACTGTTGATACAGTTTCACTTGCCCTGCCAGTCTCCTGTTTTCTCTGTTATTCAGACAAAAGCAATAGACTTTCACTTCCTTTCCCCTCTTTACCAGGAAACTGAGGAATTGGGCCTGTTTATTGTGAATTCTTCTTGGTGTCCCATGCAGGGAGAGCACTGGTGTGTGGGGAGGAGTGGTGGGGGACAGAAATTACCTAGTGTAAGTGATCTGCTTGGCCCTGTTTAATATCTTTGTGGCAACCACATCTTTTAAAATCGTGTATAAATATTGACAGTGTGAACATACTGTACCAGCTGATGCCTTTCAGAGTCATACAGAATGTGAAGCCTAAAATACCCACCTGTCTGTCCCTCATAAGCCCTTTCCTTCTTCAGCCCATTGTGTTCCATGGCTGATTTCAGTGACAAGCTTCCCCCTTTGCAGTTCCTTTTGCTGTCAATGCCTCTGTGAATGACGCTGGCATTCACCAGAGCTTGCTGAGGGCAGGTCACCAAGCTCGGTCATCAAGCAGTAGCCTGGTCTTGTAGAGAGCTGGGACCAGCCGAGCGAGGGGGTTTCGAAACAGTGACTGTGTTAACACTGGAAAAGGGAGTTGGCCTGGAATGCTTTAGCATTCGTAACATTAATGAATGTCTTTTTACCTCTGTAAGTGCAGCGCTTGCTGCTTTTATCAAGAAGCAAACTCTCCAGATACTCTTTTCTCCTTCTCCCACTTAGTGTCTGTCAGGGATGTATGTTGTTGTTAATTGGAACAAGTTGTAGCTCTGCTTTGGAGGCATACATGCTTCTCCCATCTTACATATTCTCCCCACAATATGTTTCTGTAGCCTTCTAACCTTGAAAGCAACTTGGAATGAAAAGATATGGGGGGAAAAAAATTAGAAATTTACAGGAAAAAATCAGTAGCACTGAAAAAGGCTCTGTACAGCCTATACTGCAAACTCAGAGGATGAAGTCTTTGTAAGACCTCAGAAATCCTAAGGGATACTTCAGGTAAAGGACTGGTCATGGCTGATTTTCTTGATCACTTGTATCTTTCTGAAAAGTGTGAATCATTTGGGCTGGTACTTGGGGTTTTTTTCTTGTGTTTTTAAATCTGTTTAAGTGTAGTATTTGGCATAATATGAAAGAACCATACATTGCTGCTTTGGTGGTTTAAAAATGGGACAGCAGGAAAAATTTCCTTGATGGGAGGGTAGAGTGGCCATGGGACAAGTTACCTGGAGAGGTGTGGAATCTCTATGCTGGTAGGTTTTTGAGACCTGGATTTTTGAGACAGAAGCACATGAGGGCATGATCAAATATTGGTTACAGTCCTGCTTCAGGTGAGAAATTATATTAGGTCACCCTAGAGATTCCTTCCCAATCAACTTTTTTCTTTCTTTTAATTTATACTTATGCCTTAGTTATTCTACTTAACTGGAAATAAATTTCACCATGAAAAAAACAAACACAACTGTCAATTTATAATGTTCACCCTGTGTCATAAATTCTGTAGTATCCAATTAATTTATTTTTTTTATTTTCTAGTGTGGTGCTGTTGGCCTCTGCATCCCATCCAGCAGGTGAAGTGGATTGAGTTGTTCCTTTTTTAAGTTTTCATATTGTCTTTCCTTTCCATGCATGTTTTTAGAGACCAAACCCACTAGGATTTTAGCCTTGGGTATGATCGATTGCCATTACCATGTAGGAAGAGGAGAGGAGGGTATATAACTTGGTGTAATTTGCATATTTTCTAATAACTTTCTTAGTTGCCCTTTGCGAAGAAGCAGCATGGGACGGACAACAAAGAACAGTTTTTGAGGTAGTGCATGGTAAAGAACAAGGTTTCCCTAGGTGAACGTGTCCTCTTCACAGCAATGTCCCAGCAGGCCATATAGAACTGAGTTGCTTTCTCTGCATTGCCCTCAGTGCTATGCAGAGTTTTTGTCGCTTTCATAAGATATCTCCTATTACTTGAGCCCATGGGAGGATTTGAATGGTAAAAATGGAGAACTTCAATATGGTGGCTAATATTCCCACCATAGTGGTGTTTTCATAGTTAGAAAGGTAAAGATGATAATCTGTAGCTTTCACTAGACATTTGTTCAGCCAGGAAAACAAAGAAAGAAGCATTTAAAGAAACATAAGTTCCCCTTTTTCCTTGGTGGTGCATATTGTGTACATAGGTATCCCCCCACCAGGACAGACATACATATTAAGAAAAACAGTCCTGAATTTCAAAAAGTGAAAGATGGAGCTTCCCACAAATCTGTAGAGCCTGAAGGCCAAAGAACTCCTGGGAGTTGTTGCTACCAAGAGCAACCAGGGCTCTGGTTTCTGGAAACGCAAGTACTCCAGAGCTCTACTTGGACCTGGGAGAATTTAAACCTCTCAACATGCTCTGTGTTAGAGTTCAAATGCCAGAGGGGGAAGCAACCACCATATGTCTGTGTTTCCTATTACTTTGGGAGGAATTGTCACAAGCTCTGTAATAAAAGAAGTGGATACGATGCATATCTGTCCACTGGCAACTGTTGCTTAAGCAGGATCTTCCGTATACTGGCAAAGAATACTTTTACATATCCCTTTTCCCTTTTTCAGCCAAAGGCAGGAACTGGCTGGAAGCAAGGTCAGAGAGATGTCATTAAACACACCAGAAATGTGGAAAGCATCATAAGTGAAAAGTTAGCCAGCTGTAAAGGCTCAAAGGAATGTTAAACTAGTAATGTTCATGTAATTGCTGTTCCCTTGCTTGTAACAGTGGGTAATTTTTTTCCCCTGTATTCCACTGAGTATGTTGCTTTGTCCCTCAGGTGATCTCTTCAGTGCCTTGGATTTTCCATTCCTGTATTTCTACAGGTTTCATAGCAGCTGCTGTGCCAGGTAACCTCTCTATAACAGGATGTGTAAATGTTTTCAAAATAAGAGAGCACATTGACTTCCAGCCTTGATTCTCAGTTAAAAATTCTGGAGTGTGTAAAGCCTTAGTTATACTAGTTTCTGCTGGCAGACATCAGTAAAACTGTGGAGAATATAGATCTGTGCGTATCTGTGGATATGCATTTGAAGACCTGAGATTCAAATGTGCTGGAATATTATGTGTTTTCTTGAGTGAGTGCATTCTGATTGGGAGAGTTTCCAGTCACCAGTAAAATAATTTTTACCAAATGCAGCAAAGCTTTGATACATAGCTGAAGTTGGATTAGCCCTTGTAAAACTTGCTGCTTGCAGTGATTACGAATTATTAGTCTTCAGCAGTACATGAATGTACATGGATTTATTTGCCTGTACATCTTGTTATTTGGTGGAATGGTTTTTTTGGGTAAAAAGGAACAGATTTAACAAGCATTCCATTATTTTGAGAAGCAAAGTTCACTGCCTAATAGCATAATTCTCACAGGACAGCAGAAATATGTTTCCTATAGGTCTTAATTATCTCAAAACAAAAAAATAAAAATTACTCCTGTCTTTCCCCTCCAGTCTTTTGCCAAATAAAAGTATTTTCTTTTTAGAGGGAAAAAATATTTTCATGCTAACTGGTAGGAAAAATATTTCCTGATTGTTAGGAATTTTCTTACTTGTATCTGGATTTCCTATTAAAAGGTGGTATTAAGAATGATTGTTAAATAATTCCCAATGTACATAGTTGGGGTTTTTTATGAAAAGGGCTTTTTTTCCAAGGGTGGACTATCCACACTGCAAGTAACTTGCAATTAGGTATTAATGAATGTTTTTCCACTGTAGGTAGGTGAAACCTGTTTTTTTGTGAAGGCAAGGTCTAACTGCAAGCACTAATAGATATCTGTCTAGTTCAGATATTCTTCTCTTTCACTTCATTAGAATTTTAACACTTGTAGCCTCCCACTTCTCTTTGCATTGCCCCACCTTCAGTACATGTGTAGTAGATAGCATTGTACACTACAGCAAGGGGAAAATGAATGGTTAGACGGAGAAAGAAGCGTGTCAGTTGCTCTCCTACCTCTTGTACTCTAGTGTCTTCGTAGAGGTAAAGGATTTGCAGGAAAACCTATACAATGTAAAGTAAGGGGAACTGCTGCAGCTAAATCTACCGCCTCTGCAAAATGCCTGAGAGTTCGCAGTGAGGTGCAAAGCGCTCAATTTATTTAATGAAATAAATTGGTGTTAATTGTGGCATCAGTATTTAGGTAAACATTCCCATGTTTTGCTGTTTCACTGTTTATACCTGAATTACACTAAACATCTTCAAATCTCTCTGACTGAAAGCCCTTCACAGCAGAAGATCTGAAACAAACTTAAGCCAGCTACTCTATTCTGAAAAGTTTGGGCAATGTTGGTTCATTGATCTCACTGTTTCTCAGATTGGAATGCTCTACTGCTCAGCACTTCATCCTCTCCAACAGGTTGCTGTGTTTGGGCCTATCTTTTATCATCAAAGCAGCATCTGCTTCCTTGGCAGCAGATGGTCCTTTGGGGTCTCATGTTGTGGCTCAGTGTAAGAAACCCTAGTACTTTCTACTCCTGGGAAGTTATCTTACCTTACACTTTGGTACCTGTACTGACATGTGGCTGAGATGGAAGTTTGCCACATGTATTGAGCAGGGTACAGCACTTGGCTGATCTACTGGAGCCCAGCATGGAAATTCTGACCCAGGGACCCAGCATTTTCCCCCCTTCCTGCTGCTGTAGAGAGGGAACCAACTATGCTGCATCACTGTCCAGAACAGCATACCCTCTGCAAATACCAAGGTGCTTTTTATTTCACCACTTGTAGGCTGTGTTGATCCTACCTCTTTTCCCATGCAGCTTCCCACAGTACTTTGTAGTCTCTTATGCCTCACAATAATTTGTGCCTTACATATTTTGGAGTCCTTTTTCTATTCTCTGCTTGCTGGTTTGCACTATTTCACTGGTTCAGAACCAGTGGGTTGTACATATGTAACACATGAAACAAACTCCAGAACCAAAGCTCATAAGCTCCATAAAGTCCAGTGAGATGTGGAACAGTTTCCTTAAGAGCCCTCTTGGCTGCCAGAGTATTGGGGATTGCTGTCCTATATGACTTGAGAATCAAAATTCTCTTAATTGGCAGCAGAAAACTTTTGAGTATCATGTTCCCAGTACTACTGAGTCATCTATTTGTTATACAGTAGAGATGTATTTGACTTCCTAATTGGAATTTAGGTTTCATGAGGTTTAAACAGCTTGAAAGCTTCAGGCAGAAACTTTCCAGTGGGTATTTTTTCAGTTCAAGGCTCTGTGGAGGTTGAAGTGAGTTAGTTGCCAAACATGTGTGGTTCCTGTAGAAATTAGCATTGCTGTTATTCAGGGCCATTTCAGTGCCTGAAGTTAATATTTCACCTCATGTTTCCAATAATCTCTACTTTTCTGGTTGTGCAAGTGCATTAGAGACAAGCCATAAGAGCGTCGGACTTACTTTACTCAGATTCTAATCACTGACTGAACAAAACCCAAGACGTACTGGACATAATGTAAGCTCCTTGTCCACCAGCTTTCTTTCCCCAAATGGGATTAACACTGCAGTTCTGAAAATCAGGATGCCTGTAAGAGTTTGCTTAGTTGAAATTGAGAGACTTTTATTAACAAGCTTTCCCCATCCCTTGCAGTGGACTGTTGGGATTCTTTCTGATGTTGCACACAGTGAAGCTAAAAAGCAGCACAACCTCAGGGCAATACGCAGCCTGGAGTTTCTTTGCAAAGGTAAGAGATCCGCACAAGAACACAGTGGATCTGGTCTTCTCCTGGGAGAACTGAGGAATTTCTGCATCTCTCTAGTTTCCCTTGCTATTCCTACCTGACACTCCAAGGGCCTCTCTGTGCAACCTGCAGTTGAGACAAGAAGTATCAGGTGCATAATACACCAGGATTGTTAGTTGACATGAAATGCTGTGTATAAACTGAGCCTGGTGGAACTGGGCTGATTATTGCCCAGATAAAGATTTGGCCTACTGAATCCCCATAATACAAATCTATACTTTCCAAAGGTGTTTTGGAGAAGAATACTCCTTCTGAAGCCTATGGACCAGTCATTGTTTGCAGTGTGTCTTCCCTGAGCCAAGAGTTAAAACTAGTTCCCTGAGGTTCAGTACCAGAACTCCCACTGGTTTTGGAACAGGGGAGAGCTGTGAGTGTCATTAACCTTGACATTAACAAGGCTTTTGACAGTATCTCCCACAATATTCTTATATCTAAATTAGATTGCTACAGTCTGGATGGGCAGACAAATAGATGGGTGCAAAAAATGATTAGATGATCGGGTTCAGAAGGTGAAAGTTAATGATTCCTACTCTAACCAGAGGCTTGCAACAACTGTAGTGGCACGGAGGTCTGTCCCAGGACCCATCCTGTTTAATATCTTTATTGAAGAATCAGAGGTGATGGAGAGCACTCAGGTTTGCAATGGACACCAAACTGGGAGGACCAGTCAATAACGCTGGAGGACAGGGTTGCCTTCCAGAGGGATCTGGACAGGCTGGAGAAACAGGCCAACAGAAATCTTAGAAAATTCTTCAAGGACAGATGTGAAGCCCTGTACCTGAGAAGGAAGAGCACCTGGTAATAATGCAGCCTGGAGATTGCACAGCTGGGAAGCAGCTCTGTGGAAAAGGACCTGGAGATTTTGGTAGACAGCAAGCTGGACAAGAGCCAGCAGTGTGCCCTGGCAGCTAAGAAGGCTGAAAGTATCCTAGGTTGGACTTACAGTAGCATAGACAGTAAATTCATGAAAGTGATCACATCCCTCTACTCAGCCCTTGTTAGACCACATCTGGAATAGGTAGACTTGTTTTAGGCACCCCAGTACAGAGGAGACATTGATAAACTGGAGTGAGTTCAGCCGAAGGCTGCCAAGAAAGCCAGGGGGCTGGAGCACTTGCCTTTTTGGGAGTGGCTGCCAGACCAGGCTTGTTCAGCCTGAAAGACAGACAACTTTGGGAGCACTTAACAAATAGCAGCCACCCAGTAGCTATGGAGAAATAATTAAGAAGACAGATCCAGGCTATTCACAGTGGTGCTTAGGGGTCTTTGTAAGATAAAAAGAGAGGTTCAGATTGGGTATAAGGAAAAATTATTTCACCCCAAGGACAGGTCAGGCAAGGGCAGAAGTTACCCAGGAAAGCTGTGCAGTTTCCATCTTTGAATGTTTTCAAGACCCAGCTGGATGAAGCCCAAAGCAACCTAGTCTGATCTCCTGAGGTCAATTCCTACTTTATCCTTTGATCTGTGGATCTAGGGTCTGGCTGTACTTGATTTAAGTTATTAACAACTGATTTGTTAAGTTATTGGTGGTGAATGCAGTCAGAAGAGCTTGTCAGACTCTTTTTCCCTTGTTTGATTTTACTTAGCTTTATCACTCTCAGCTAGGTCAGCTGAAAACCACAACCTTCCTATGTGGTTTGTGATCACAGCTTTCCTACTACAGTGAATGAAGCTGTTACCTTACCAAAAAAAAAAAAAGTAGACTTGCATAATATGCTTGTTTAGAAACTGCAGTCAAATGAGTCTGGTTTTGCTGGGTATAACAAGAAGGGAGTGATATGGCTTGCTTTGTGCTTTGCAAGCTGTTCCACACTATACAAGTCTCACCAGTTTGAATTTCTTCCAAACATTCTGACTCTGCAGATTTTAGTACCTTAGCTTTCTTCTCACTTCTTGCTAGCAAGTCAACTGATCTAAAATTTGATCTTGAGTATTTTTTTTGTTTGTTTTTAGGGTTTTCTGTTTGACATTCTGGGTTGGAGATGGGAATAGCTGGCTCTGCTAGCGAGTGTTGCATGTGAATGCGGGTAAATGGTTCTACATGTGGTATTTATGACCTGTCTGAAAAAACTGCAGGCAAAGATGTGTTGTGAAATATGTTTTAAGCAGATTTGAATGGATCAGAGCCACAAAGTCTGGATTGGATCAAAGCTTTTCCAAAGTTCAAGGGTTTCTAGATTTGTGGGGGTTTGGCGAGCTGTAGACATAAGTTAGCCACTGTTGTCAATGAAAGTATGTGCCTTTAGAGCAACCAAAAATTTACCTGTGTGTCAGTGTGAGAATTTAATCTGTTCTGCAACCTTAAAAGTGTGTGTGTGTTTTTAATGTGCGTGGTTTAATTATCTTGTTTAAAAAGATTTTTGTAACAGAGAACGCTAGTCCTTTTCCTTTTGTAGCTCCTAACTTAGTGCTCAAATTATATGTTTTGTCTTGAGTTCGAAGAGGGGAATAACTAACGAGGACATGAGGTCTGTCTGTAGCAAGAATAATTTTATCAAAACTAGCAGTTTCCCTACTGTCTTCCACTAGTGTTTTAAATCTTGCTATAAGGCTTATTTTAGGGTTCAGCCACACCTGTCTGGGGATGCATGAGGAGCATGGAGGACCTGCTGCTTCAAATACTGAAATGCAACTGATTTGGGGTTAGAAGTCAGTGAATGCTTGAAAAATTTGGAAACACTATACATCAGTTTTAGAACAGGGATCAAAAGAGACTGCAGAGACGGACACAGGCAGAAAGCAAGAGCTGAACTGAAGCATGCTGGAGGGAAGGGGCTATCTACCAGCTCCTACAAAATTCTCCCAAGGAACCATGTATCTGTAAGGAACTGTAAATTGACCTGTGGGGTAGTTAAGAAGAGTCCTGTCTGTATGATTACTAGTGCTGCTTCCTGCAGGTGTTTGAAAGTGTTAAAACTAGGTACTGATGCAACTCAGCACTGCATGGATATGAGAGATGTGTCTATCACATCTTAAATCATCATAAGCGCAGAAAAGAGGCATTTAGGTAACACTGTAAAAATCTGTTTAAATCCAAGTGCGTGGCTCCTGTAAAAAAAAACCAAAAAACAAACAAAAAAAGGAATTAAGTTAATGTGGATAAAGAATAAAGAGAGAAAGTATTTGAATCTAGACTTGCAGAATGGGATCCAGCGAAAAAAAACCACCTCTGGTCACAACAACAGCTTTGCGTTCCCACATGAGCATTTTTCTTGGATTGAGTAGTGCCCTAGATCATCCTCTTAATCTCTCAGACTGACTGGAGTTTTCACCAGCAGTTGGAAAGGAGCAGCACTAGAGGCCATAATATGTTTATCTTGCAAATGAGCCAAGAAAGGAGAATGCTGTAGCCCTCACACAGCAGCACAGGCCTCTAGGGAAGTGCAGAGAATCGGAAAATCTGTTTTCCATTTGGATGCTTTGTACCTATGTGACTGATGAGCTGGGGCTGAGATCGTTGCCACAGCTTCATTTCCAATGAACTAACCATGAGATCTGATCAGGCCTGCTCTGCACATTCAAGGAGACATTCTTTATGAAGCCCACATATTTGGCCTCCCTGCCCTCTAATTTTTCATTCACTTATAAACTGGAGCTGGTTAGTAACTTGTTTTTATGATACTTGCTTTGGCTGTGGCAACTTAATCGATGTATGAGGTTTTTAAATTCTTCTCTGTAATGATTTCTGACAGCTTTCATGTCAGAGCATTGCTTTGTGCAGAAACAGACAAAGCACAGGTTTCATCTGTGTATATAGTCCTGCATGATATTTATAGTGACAAATGCTCTCTGCACTTTGTGAGAGCAAATAGTGTGTGTGTTAGTCATATCTGTATAAATTCATGAGAAATGCCAAAAAAATCACTGAAGTGATCTGTATAACAAAAAAAAAAAAGAAAAAAAAGGATTTTTAGAACTCTAAGAAATATGAAATGGTTTGTCATAGCCTTGCACAGATTTAATCCCCAGAAGAACAAGGATTTGAAGCGGTACTTAGATTTCTTGTTTTAATTTGAAAGCAGCGCTGGTATCATGGGTCATGCACTGGAAAGCAAAACTGGAGATGCTGATATACGCAGACAGAAGCATCTGGTGAGAACAGTAATGAGCTCTAACAGGGCTGTCAGTGAGTTTGTTTTGATTAAGGCTGCCAATCTATATCTGGTGATGAAGCCTGTTAGGGTCTCTAAAAGTTAAGCAGCAGAAATAATTTAAATCATGAGTAGAATGGAAAAATTCAGTGAGATCCTTGTTACTTATGAAGTCATATTTCCGTATCATGTTTAGTGTTATCCTAATAAACTTATTGTAGGCAATTCAGCTTGTTCCCAGTAGGAAAGTAGGAGGTAGTGTGTTATAAAGAGGAAGGACAAATGAAAAGGTCAGTGGATTTGGGATTCTCTATTTCTTCCTCCCTCATCTGAAGAAACAAAATTGAATAACTGCAATCAAGTTGCATTGAGCTTTACACTGTTTTTCTTGCGCATTGTTTGGAAGAAAATTTAGATTAATCAGATCAAGAGTATGCAACTCCTTTCTATATGACCATCCCAGGGACTATTATGTAATCTATAGTTTATCTGAACAGCATTGGAGGCTCCCTAATACATAAAACCATCCCCTGACAGCTGCTTTGGTTCCTTGTTTGTTAACTTTAGATGTGTTTGCCCCAGGTCATCCTGTGTTTAATGCTCACTGCCAGACATTGCGAAAGCAATTTTGCAGGAGTGTCTGAAAGTGTATGTTGTCTGTGGGTCCTGTGTACCTAACTGTAGCCCACTGTACTTACACCCCAGCAGTTTTCTTCCCCCAAAATATGTAATGGCTATTCAGAATCTCTCCTGCTATTCAGAATGACCCCTGGAGTCTTGGATTTTATTTTTTGTGTCTGTGTTTCTGTTTCTTTGGTCCCCATGGTGTTTTGAAGAGAATGGATGCACTAGATCCCTCTTCATGTCAGCACAAAAAAAAGGATGATATCCATCTTAATGACAGGAAAAGTACTGATGTTTTTTATTAAAACAGAAATTCTCTTTTTCCTGCTTCTCATAATATGGAGAGACCACAACTGCAAGTCTTCTGGGGCTCCTAGGCTGGTTGTGCTCTCTGAAAATCTCTTCACTGACCGGTTGCATTTTATCTGCTTTAATTTCAGGCACAAACCAACCAAGAGAGGTAAAATTAATTCATACTTTTTCACATTTTTGCAGTCTTAAAGCTTCTGTTGAAGCCTGTGCTTCTATTTGTATCTCTCTTAATTCCTCTCTCACTGCTGCTTTGCATGCAAGTGCTAGGAAATACTCTGGTCCAGATACTTCTGCTGAGGGGTATTTACTAGCAGGAAATAAGTGGCACTCAAGAGTCCTGCCATAGGTACTTTGTAAAGCAATTGGATCTTCTTGTTCTTCTCTGCCCTAATGGGTCAGGATTCCGGATTTAAAAAGTTTGTTTAAAAATGCTCTATGTATATCATAACCAGAACAAGAATGTGTTTAGTTTTCTGGCACTTGCCCATTTGGTTGTATTGTAGACTGAAGCAGTGTCTTCTTTACATGCTGCCGGGCTCAGGCAGAAGTGACAGTGAGACTTTGCCTGCAAATCACATTGCTTTCTTGGCTGGGACCTCGTAAAGCCTTATGCAAAAATGTCATAAACTCCCACTGAAGTTCCATAAACACAGTGCGGTTTCATTCGGCAAAGATCCTGCCCTGTGTGCAAGACTGCCTGAAGATCTCTGCTCACCCAACCTGGGAAAACTGTGCAGCTGCAAGCCAAAGCCCTGGGAGAGAGGGAGAACTGTGTGTTACACCTGTCCAGCCTCTACTGGTTGGAACATTCTGTGGCACCGGTGTGGTTAGTAATGTGTCTCTAATCTGAGAAAGGGAGTTTCTGTGACCCTAAAGCTTTCAAGGTTGCCAGGAAAGGGTTCATAAGAGCAGAAGTGAGCTTCTTCCATCTACACACCTTGTGCACTGTCATGCATGTGGATATGCATGCATATATTCATAAAGATAATTAAAGTGGTAAAAGTGCTTACTGGTATGTCATTGGTCCTCTCTGTGTGAAATATGTACATTTATTCTTCATATACATCGTGAATCTCCATGGGAACCATGCAAATACCTTGGAAAAGAAAATGTGTTTCTCAGCTGAGCTTGACAAGCAGATAAGGCAATCAGTGCGCACAAAGCTGCATCGTAAGGGTCTATAAAAAAGACCAGTTACTGAAACCTTAAAAATATAGGTTTTCGGGTAGTTCCCATGGAGACAGCTTGATAGTTGTGTTGTAGCAGCCAACACTAATTATACCATATAATTTTTAGGAAGACATCAGTCTCCATAACAACTCCTTTGTGTGCTACATGACCACTAAGCTAAGTGACACAGGCTCCCTGGGGCACTAATGCAATTCAAGGAAGCTGTCTTGTGAGAACAGCTGAGACTTGTTGGAGATTTTGAATCTCCAGGTAATGGAAAATTTTAATATTTTAAGGGGTGGTGTATAGGGCTGCAATTGTGTATCCATTGAAAATGCCAGCTACACAGCTTTTGGGCATGACATGGTCACACAAGTAAGTACATAGAGTTATGTGTTATGAGTTGGCTGTAGTATCGAAGCACGGTTTTCATCTGTGCTCCATACAATAAATCCAGTCTTAACAGACATTATTTGATAGATTGAGCCCTAAGAGATGCTCTAAATTAGTTTTTTTTGTTTTATCCATTGTGATATCCATTTGAAATGTACATTTGGTATTGTCATTTTCTTGATCATAAAGCTAACGGTGGAAGCACTGGCTTGGAGTGTGTCTTTGGAAGGTCCTTTTTCACCCCTACTGTTGACAAACTGTCTCTAAATGCTTGACAGCAGAAAATGGCAATTTAAAAGTCAAGTTTTTCAGATCTAACAATTTTGAATTGCGGGGGATGCAGGTTCATTGTTTCCTCGACGTAATGGATTCCTAGTTTCTCAAGTTTTTATTTGGTCTCCTGGAGTTACTTATATATGGAGAGCTGAAGTTGGTAGATGAATCAAGTGTGACAAGGAGAATGAGAACTGTTTTGGAAATCATTTCCGTTGCTAATGCACTGATGTAAATGCCAAAATTACATGGGAGAGCTGCACACTATATAATGTACTAATGCAGAAAGTTTCAAAGCTAGCTAAGGCTGGGCTTCTGAAAATGAGCAAGAGTAGCTGCATTCTTCTCCTTTGCTGGTTCCCTGTTCTTTTCAGGATCTGGTTTGCTAGCTGCTTTGTTGATTCTAAAATACCTTCACGGATGAAATTTCTTCAGACTGTCTCACAGATCTTGAGCCTAATCACTGACCTCTCTGATAGACACTTGCTGTCACACTTCAGGTGGTTTCCTTCAGAAACTTCTCATGTTAGCTGCTGCTCTCTGAAATGGGTCTCTGTGTCTTTCTCTTCCTCCCCAACTTGGACCCGATCTCTGCCAAATCTCAAGTGCATCCATTTCTCAGTGCAACTCTGTACACCTGTCTAAGGATTAGATTTTTTTTTTTACTTTCAACAAAAGTCAGCAAACAGCCATAGGGCCCTGGGGAAGGCAGACTAAATGGCTTATGTCCTGTTCCTGAAATATGTGGTGCTCGAGGAAATCATATAGGCTTCAGACAATCTCAGGAGATGACTGTGAGTTGTTCTTGACCTATGCAGGGCTAGCACGGAGAGGAAAAGGCCAGAGTCCAGCTTTTTCCATGCATGTTGCTGTGGATGGTTGTTCTAAGGGGCCATAAGGGAATGGGTCTGCCTTGCAGAGGCTTCATCATGCTTTCTGAGGAAATGGGAGGCCAAGACTATAGTCAGCTATAGTCACTTCTGTCACTCTCTTCCTATGCATGGGACGTGCAGGGACTGCTGAGGTCCACAAGGCTAAGTGTATAACCTTATGACATTGCTCATAAAAAACATTACTCAAAATTGATCAGCTGTGTAAATGTTTTAAAAAAAACTTTATTCCATTTTTTAAGGTTTCTGATGGAATATTTTGACCTTTTGTAACAGTGAATGGTTAGACAGCCCTGGAAAGACTTTTGTTTTTGAATGGAAAAATAAAACCTTAAAGAATACCAATTCTTCCTTGCAGTCTTTAGCATAATAATAATAATAGCATGTCACTTTCTTTCCATTACATCATTGCTAAAACAGCATAAACACACCAAAGAATGGCAATGCAGAGACTGTGTCTCTGTTATTGTTGGGTTATATGGAAAGGGGTCAGTAGGGAGATTTAGTTATCTGGTCTGGGAATTGTTTGTTTGTGAAGTAGGTTTTCCCAAAGGAGTCGTGAGATGGGAAATACAATAGGAAATGGACTTTATACATGCACAGAAATACCAAAACTGTGTCATGCGGGAGAGAGTTTGATGGAAACTTGCTATTTTTGCTAACAGTTTTTTTTTAAAAAGCTTGATTACACATCCTGAAATTTTCTATGCTATTTTGAAACTACTGATGTCCTCCACAGAGTCCTGAGTTAGTCATGGCAGAAAAATGTTTTACATCTGATAATGTTGACAAGGAATGTAAGCACTTCAGGTGTTTCTATAGATTTTAACAATGGAAAATAGCATTGTATTTCTTTTAACTAAAACATTCCTCTTAAGCTAGGCAACTTCATTGGTTCTCACAAATGCCTTGAACCCTTTAAGCAACATTTGGGCTTTTCATGCATAAGTAAAGCAGCATGTGTAGGATCTGTTCTCTTATGGTAATGATGCTGCGGGCAAGAAGAGGTTTGAAGATGCACTCAAACCCTGCATAGGTCTTGAACTGACAATGGCCTCAGTCTGCAGTGTTCAGCTCGAAACCTTCAGGCAATCTGGCATGGAAAGAACAATCTCTGATAGTGTGTGCAGCATTCCACCCAGCACCTCCCTCTACACCAAAGCACTGCAGATGTGATTAGTCCTGGGCTAGTCCCCGTCTGGATCATTTGAGTCAGTTGTGCAGTGACTTCAGAGCATACATCTGGGTGAATGTTCATCTACTTGATGTCTACGTGGAAAGGAAAAGTTCACTGTTGGCTTCCCAGGTTGCTCAGGGGCTATTTACTGCTCTCAGTCTTCTGGTATGTTTTCTGAAAGTATTATCTGGTAGAGGGCAACACTTAACATGGCTTTGGGCTGAGTGTCCAGCTGACTTTTGGACATTCACTTTTTATGATGCATGGAAACACACTGATGTAGCCTGTAACGTCTGCCTTTGACCCCATTTTTTTGCCTCAGTTGCCTGATTGTTGACGTTATCTTTCAGAAGCTGTGATTCCTTGAACTATGTTCTCTTGCACTTTGAGAGAGACCAAACTGACAGGGCTGAAAGTGCATGGTCATCTTACCTGGGTTGTCAGTCTTTGTCTCTTTATGGTGATCTCTATTTCGTGATCTCATGAGGTGAAGAGTAACTTGGAATGCCAAAAGGCTAGCTCTTGCTGAGCTTAACATAAGGTGAAGTGTATTTTATTGTGCTATTTTACAGCATCAGAGAATTGGTACAGCTGACTATTCCCCCAAACTGAAAAGCAATACTTTCCAAATCAGATAGAAAAAGTAAGTATTTAACACTGTGTACCATATTACCAAACAGTAAAATTCAGGGCCTCAAACAGAAGGTAATACTGAGACTGAGTAAAAGTAAAGAGAGGTGTATACTTTTTACAGGTTCAAAAGGTTCCATTGACTGAGTTGCTAGTAATTTCAGCAGAAGCAGACATTATATGGAAATCTTTCTAGGGCAGTAGTGGAAAGATTAATAAACTGCATGCCATGGGATATAGGTTTTGTATCAACTAAGGTCAAGATGCAAGTAAACTTCTTTTCTCTGATGTGCACATTGATGGCAAAATTGCTGCATTAGGGAAGGTCATACATTCTCCTGAATTCTCTGCCATCACCCGATACTTGATTAAACAAACCCTAGTCCAATCCAGTTTGTGTCTGCAATCCTAGTAGGTAGAACACTTCACAACTGTTGTTGTTATTGCAATGCTTATTCCATTACACAAATATTTAATAATTCATAAAATAAGAACAAGGTGATGAATCACATTGCCCTGTCAACTTCTGAGCTGAGAAGTTTCAGGGAAGACACTAAATGTCAGGAGCAATTTAAGGCCTTTGCAGTAATGCAGCAGCATATAAGGGAAAGAGATTCCTTGACAGGCTGAAAAGATACAGTAAAAGCACAGTTAAGCATTATAATGCATGAAGCATTTACAGGAAACAGGAGATGTTTGGTCTTAAGTTTGGTGTAACCTGGAAATACAAATATATTTCAGCTTTTGGTCATATATATCTGCATTAACAGTCAAACTTGTAATAGCAAGAATGGGAAAAAGGGTTCTTGGTGATGTCAAGGAAAATCAAATTTACTTGACCTAAAGAAGCCTTCTCATGTCCCTTGTTATATGACTTTTGTTGTCCTTGACTTTTGTTGTCCTTGCTTGACAAAGCTTCAGCTGCACGGATTGTGCCCCTTGTTTGCAGAGCTGACCTGAACAGATGCTGTTAGTCTGGTGCGTGTACACACACCTCTTTGAATCATGATTGATAGTGTTTCCATATCAGCAAAGCATGCTTTGGGGAGAACATACAAGTATTGCACAGGATTTTCCCTTTGTCTTAGTACAGAACTGCAACTCTGAGAGTAATAATAGTATCTGGATTACAGATGGTGACACTTAAGAGAAATATTTAGATATGAGCAGAGGTACTGTTAAACTTGAGTTCTGTACTATAACCACTCTATAGGCTGAAGATCGGTGGCACTTCTCCAGCTATCTCATTAGTTACAGGAAGAGGAAATGTATGTTTTGGCCATTATCTCCAATAGCGGAGGGCAAATCCTTCATGTTTTGGCTTTGGCTTTGACAAAAATCTTATCTTTGTGTTTGAGTGAAGGTGGGGTGGAGTGGCTACTTGATATTCAAAAAGAAATAACTACCATAATTTTCAGCCCAGTGTCATATTTTACACGGAGTAAAGAGTTTTGATTGTCTTTAAAAGTCTCACTTTTTTGAGGAAAGCGAAATGAGTTATGATATGCTTCTAACAGTTCAGTCCTATCTCTTCAATAATGTGTGTTTATATATTTCTATGATACGTATGTAGTACATTTTTTTTATGTGAATGATAGATACATGTTTGTACATTGATAGATTTAGGCCTTTCTAAAAAGGAAGAGTCTTGTCTTGCCTTACTCATGTCTGATCATTGCAAATATGACCATGATATTCTGTTTCTCAGAAGAGGAGAATTTTCGTATACAGATTCTATTAATTACACTCAGTGACACACATATCCTTTATTTACTGTACTTTAACATTGTAAGATGTTTCTACAACATAAAATAATTGCCATATCTTTCTCTGTGGTGGATCTTGTAAGGTTTAAATAAAGAGAAAGAGACAATGTAGAGCCAAGAAAATTAAGGTATTGCCAAGAATCAGAATATCTATCCATGAGCTATACATTAAGTCTTTGTATGGCTGAGAGCTGTAAGACAGGTGCCACGTACCTTAAAGAGGTGAAGGCAGAGGATTCTCTAGAAGTGATTCAGAGGCAAGAGACAGAATGGGGTTTTCTGAACCCTTTCTGAATTGCAGAATGGGGCTGGGCTGGGCACACAGCTGGGTTCCAGAATGATCTACTAACCCCAGCTTCAGTATCCCCTAATGGCACATTTTCTCCTGCTGCCAAACTGCTAATAAGATGCAAGAACAATACCTTGGCCACCTTTGTCTTATGAGGAATTACAAAACGATGAAATTAGACAGCAGTTCAGCAGTTCTTTTGGTATTCACATGATGCTTGAGGTTAAAAACTAGTTGCTGCAGCATATTATTAATCTGAAAGGATTGTACATTAATCATGTATTAATCTGGTAAAACAGGATACTGGATGACTTTAAGGAATCTGATACAACCACTTATTGCTCCAATCTTGCACTTGCATGATCAGCATTGTGGTTGTATTGGTCATCAAATCCTGGAAATTAAAGAACTTACAGAAAACAGCACTGAAAAAATGTTCATAAATGCTATAGAAAGTGGAGGATGGATAGCTAATTCTTTAAATACTGGAGCTGCATATGGGTATCTAGCCATAGAAATGCAGAGGATTACCTGCCCTCTAAATGCATAGTAGGGCTAATTAAGAAATCTACTTTCTTATAGCAGTTGAAAAAGCTGTTACATAGAAATACTCCTTTGCAATACAGAGAATATTGGTTTAGGTATGGGTAGTGGGAAACCCCCCACCTTAAAATATCTGATGATTTTTGTAGAGGCAAGCAAGCGTTTATACTGCTTTGGTTTTAAAAAAACTTTAGAGGGCAAGTTGCTGATTGTGTTTGTCATTTGATCTACCCTGTCCCTCTGTTTTTAGTATGTTCCATATTTTAAATGTAACATACAGGGGATTTTAAGCTTTGTCAGAAGTTAATTGCTATGAAAACCAGATAGATTCATTTACATTTAAACTAAGTTTTATTGTTTTCGTTAGGCATTTGGCTGCCAAGGGATGTTTAAACATTGGCTACTTTTGAGTCATAATACATGGAATTAATTGTGTTTTTGGCCCCTGGAATTTACCGTTATTGTTTTAATAATGCTAAAAAAAATAGATGAAGAAGAATAAAATATGAGGAAAGGGCAGAAAAGAGTGACCAAAACCTCCTTTGAGAAAAAAGATGCTTTAGGGAAGAGGGAGGTAAGTGCAGGCATGTAGGCAAACCTGAAATAAAGGTTCTCAAAGAAATTTACAACAGCTGGGAAAACTTTTGTGTGGCTGGATCAAAGCTGTGTGGATCATGAAGTTACTGACTCTGTCATTGTTGCCATGGTGCCACTGTTTCCATGGTGCCACCATCACTGGGTTATCCTTTAAGGAACAGCCTGTGTGTCAGAGGGGTTAAAGGATTTTCTTCCTTCAGGAGAGCTGAGCAGAGTCCACCTATGAGCAATGTGCACCTAAGTGTGCTGTAATGCACAAACTCATTGCAGTCTCTGCTGATTTCATAGACCTACAGTCTCCAGTGAAGTCTGTTGGGGGATGGAAGCCCTTAGGGCACGTCTGCACTTTGGTCAGGCTGTGGGGGTAATGCAGCAGACATGCTCAAGTTAGCTTTAAACTAATGGGCAGAATTGAGAACAAAGCCTGTTTTGCTTTCCTCCTTCCTCCAATGTATTTTACTTTGGGTTGTTTCTTTCCCTTGTTTGGGCACGATTGTGGCATTGCTCTTTCCTTTGGGAAGAGCCATTATTTTAATGGTTCAAGGCTAAAGCTTCATTACCTTTCCTTAAAAAAGATGGGTGTCTGCTTAAAATCCTTTCTTGTCAGTGTGTTAATTAGTAGTGCTCCTTCAGGGGCTGCGTTATCACCTGAAGCCTGTAGCAGCATATTTTGTCTTACTTTTTGATTGGTAACAGAAGACCCTCCAGAGCAAAGTTGAAAACTTTCACAGTTTGTTTCACTGTATTGATTAATCCCCAGAGGGAGGAGGCTCTACGGGAGAGTTGGACAGAGGACTTTTGCCTGCATTTGCTGCTTTTCTTTTTTAACCAGAGATTGATTTTGGCATTGTAAAAATGGTTTGCAGAAAGCCTTTGAGCTTCTAGAAATGATTGCACAGAAAGCCTTGTCATTGCAATAGGCAACATCCTTGAAAGCTTCCAGGGAATTTTTTAATTTTCTGTGGTAGATCATCCCCAAAGCTGACCTAAAATTAAACAGCTAATGCTACTTTGATTTTGCTCTGCTTCTGCATGCAGTTTCTCTCAGATACTTAATTCTGCTCAGGATGGAGGAGATCTCCTGTTCTCAGTATTTGCAGCTGTTAAGGGTGCTTTATTTTGATTGATGACCATGGGGACAAAATAGTGGGGTTTTTCTACACAGTCTGTAATTTTTTTTCCTCTGTACTATTTACAAGCAACCCAATAATACTTGTCATTAGTTCTAGTCCTATCCTGTCTTTCTTGTGAGAGAGGATGTGTACCATGTTTGTCATCTTTAGCAGGGATTTTTGCTGCCAACTAGTGGCAGGTGTCCATTGATGGTACCAACCTTCCACAGTCTGTAAGCTGAGCTTACTGGTGGTCATTGGTGCCTCTCCTTGTTCATTGCTGACTTTCTGCAGTTTGAAACCTCACAGTCAGCATCTGCTCTGTGAAGATCTCCTCTCAAGTCTGGGTTATTTCAAAAAGACTTGTCAGTACGTGTTGGACCACTTCAGTCAGAGTTTGGACAGGGGAGATCTTTGTCCCTCAGTCTTTTTCCATGTATTTGGCTGTCCCAGTCAATGCCTTTGTTTCTTCGTCTGTTTCTGTAGCTGCTATATGTCTGTGAATGAAAGTATTCTTGCTAATGTGCAGGGAATTTACCCATCTGGCAATGTTTGGTTGCCTTAAATTTGGATATAACAAAGCTGAGGAGAGCTAGATAGAAATGGCTTGTAGACCAGCTGAGATGAAAAATATGTGTAAACAAAGTGGAATGGTGTTAATAGCTTAGAAAATTCATGTCAATTAATGAATACAGAAGATGATACTAAAATATTAGCTAGTCCTTTTCTTCTATTCTGAAAATTTTTGGTTTGTTTTTCCTATACTTCCATACCTGACATAGCATTTTGTGTGCACATCTCTGAAGCAAACATATATACAAAAGACATGTAACTCTTGAAATCTGAGAAACTATTTCAGTGCCTCTCCCTCAAGAAAGAGAAGAGTATGTGTTGTTACTGATGTTTGCCTGCTGTAATTTACACCTTTTTGGTAGTACTGGATTGTCTTGATCTAGCTGTTTTCAGTGGCACTAGCAGGGATCCGTTTCCCTGAAGATTTTCAATGATTATCTTAGCAGCTGGTTAAACCATGCAGAAGAGGAACAAAACAAATATTATGTCTATAAAAAGCTTGATATTGCTTTAATTCCAACAGTAGAATGAAAACAAAGGTTATGTACATCAGAAGCTTTTTCCTGATGTTTTGAGAAGATGACCTGATGGTAAATAGAATGATTTATTTTGAACAGTGAGCGAACTTGATGAGCTGTTTCAAAACACTGTCTTTGGAAAAAAATACGCGTTTTTGTAAGGACAGAGGTTTTGGCAGTTTGGGGAAGTGAGGTTACAAGGATTGGCTCTGTGTACACAAACTAAGGAAAACTTTTGTAAAGTATTCTGTGTTCACTTTCAGCGAGAACTATGACATTTAACTTCTTAGCAGTTTAAAAGTTTCAGAGAATACATATTTTTTATGTGGTATGTACCAGTATAGTTGTAACATTAACAAATCATGGTCATGTCAGGACTAAATCGCCCCCCATGTTTCCATTTCAGATAGAAAGATTAGATCAAAACCAAAAACTTGAAAATACCCTCATCTGTGTTCTTGGCTATATAAACAACATGTTCCTGAACAGCTCAGAAATGCTAGATATTCAAAATCTACAGCCAGCCTCTGCTGAAAGAAATCTTTCTCTAAAGTAATTGTAAATTTAGGGATGAAAGGGATCAGTGATAGCTGAATGACACACTTACCTAGCCACTGCTGGCTGGTTCGAACTGGTCAAGGTTTGACACTCTAGAGGGTATGGTATAACCACAGCTGGTCAGTGGAGAAGGCGAGCAGCAAAGAGTGCACAGTTCCACATTCCTGTATCTCCCAGTACCAAGTACCAGGAACCCTTAGAATGCCATCTTCTCTCTTCAAGCTACATATCAGACTTACTAGAGGTTTCTGATGTTGTATGTTCAACAAAAAGATTTAATAGGGAAGTTGGCTTAGTGGTGGCTTGCCTGTTCTTAAGGTTATTCAGCAAGAAATTCTCCAAACAGCCTGTGTTTTTTATTTTGTAATCTGTAAATTAATTTGTAATTATAAAATAAATTCAATTTTTTCCAGGTTTTTTTTTTAAAGCAACATTTATGAAACAAATTTTACTTTCACTTCTTAATGTTTTTTCTTATGTGACCATAGTGTGATTAGGAGAAAGGAGGAGATCATTCATGTCATGAATTGTGCAGTGGTCTGTCTGTCAAAGTTCTTTAGGAACTCTTTGATGCTAGTGGTAATAGTGCCTCCCTACTCATGAATGCAGATTTACAAAAAGCAGATTTACAAAAAGCAGATGCATGAGAGCACACTCTTCCCTGTGCCTGCTTTTTGCCTGTGCAGAGGTGATTTTGAATGATGGATTTGTCCCTGCTGTGCAACAAGTTCTTCCACGCATTAGGATATTCCTGCTTTACGGATCTTAGTCTGTTACCCGGCACTTCAACCCATTGTTTTTCTAGTCGCCAGTAATTCAGCCTGACAAGGGGCAAACTCTGGAGCTCTGGAATCGACTCCCTTCTTCTCTTTGGATCCTGAAGTTGGACACCGTGTTGCTCTTGAGAGCAGCTTGTTAAATGTAAATGACAATGTAAACAGTGTGTGGGATGTTTGATGGCATCCGGGCCTGTCTTTGGTTCCCAGAATGATGGGGATGCCTGACGTTTTCACCCTTTTATGTGGGCACCTGAATTTGGAAATCTGCTCCAACCAAGAAGTTTGATACCTCAACTGAGGGCTGAGTTTCCCTCTGTGTTTTTCTCCTGGCTGGTTCTTGTTCAGTCCCTGTGCTAGAGTATTAATATGTTTTGTTATGAGACTATTCAGGCCCAGTCTTTTGTGTGGAGGAGATCAGCCCGATCTCCTCTTATGCACAGGGCTCATTCCAAGTACATATCCATCACAAGGATGGACTTATTTCCTCCAATGCTGATACACATTGTAAAGAACTAGAACTGGCTTTGACTGAGATAACAAACACAGCTTGAAATGGCAAGATTTTTGATAATTTTTTTATTTACTTGGAAATAACTCGGCGATTGAAACTACAGAAATAGTTGAGATCAAGTCAAATGGGTGTTAATAAAGGGTTCCTTTAAATGGATCTTTTTTCCACAGTGCAGTGGAATGACACATTAAACTTGGTGTGATTTATTTTAAGAAATAATCTTTTAACCTTTTTTCTTGTTCTTTTTTTTTTTTTTTGGTACAAGGAAGTCTTTGAAATTATTTCTCAGATAAAAATTCAGCTCACACAGAAATGTTTTGTTAAGTGATGCTCCACTTGGATTTTTTTCCTTATTATGTCAAGCTGTGTCAGAATTTTGTAGGAAACTTTCAGGGTATGAATGTTTTTAAAGTAGCTTTTGCAATACAGACTGGTCATAGCTCCCTTAAGCAAGTAGGTAGGCAGAGTCCATAGAGCTGTTCTTGTTTCTAAAGTAGTTGGTGTTCAACCATCCAATCTGTATCATTTGATAGAACTAGTGACTGTATGTCTAAATCTTGGGGACCTTTGTTCAAAATAGGTATATCATAGCTAATTAAAATTTTCCTTTCCACCTCTTAGTTTTAAAGATTCAGCATCAAAATATATTTGGAAATCATTCACTTGAGCTTGCCCTCTAACTTGCTCTCTTTTGTCTTGCAAGCTCATTCCTTTTCCCAAAGCATCAGAATGCCTAGAAGGACAACTGTGACCTTTAAAGTGGAGAAAGAGAGATTACTGCACTTAGCTTGTTGTGATTTTAGTTTTTTTTAAAGGCCATTCAGAACATCAATGTAGGTGGGGTTTTTTTCGAACTAAATGTGTACTTAAAACACTTCAGAAAATGCTGAAATGTACTTAAAGGAAAATTACTTTCTATACTCTGTCCGTAGATTTTAGATTCTTCCCCTGGAACAAATTATATAATTAGATTCTCTGAAGACTTGTTTTTCATTTTTAAATATATTCCTCTTTCAGATAAACAATCAAAGGTAGACATTTTAGCAATGTGTTTTTCTTTTGGTTTATTTTGTGGTTTGGGTTTTTTTTTTCCTTACACATGCTTACTTCATGCGCTCTTCCAACCCACATTTTGTTTGTCTTTGGCACTGAATCACTCTTACATAATTTTAAAAAAATACAACAGTGTTCGGCTATAATAGTCCAAAAGGCTACAGCCTGCATTTTTGCAGAGGTTTGGGATGATTGCAGTAGAATGGTGTATTGTTTGTGATAAGGCCTGTTTTTGGAGGGTTCTTAAATGTCTGTTTCTCTGCTGTTGGCCTCTTCTCAAGTTTCTAATAAACAAGACACTACAAGGGAGTGGGTGACACAACTTTAAGTTGTGCCACTTCTCAAATACAGCACTTGAGTTTCTTTCAGGAGGAGAGGTTAAAGAAAAGAATGCTCTGTAGATACCACAGCTGCCATCCTTGGTTACTTTCTGTTTACATGCTCAGTAATTAGTATTATATATTTTTATATAATGAATTAGCATTAACCTAAAATAAACTCAGTACAGTTCATTCTACAAGCATTCACACTGATGTAAATGACAAATAGTTCCTTGTAGGTCAGTGCATCTGCTGCAATGTGTGTAAGGGGAGAATCCAGCCTGCTAGAACAAAATGTGAGTGTATTTTAGAGTACTGCATTTGAACTGATGGCTATCCGACCTCACAGCTGTATTTAGGTAAAGTGCATGAAAGATTCAGCTTCTGAATGGTGAACTTCCACTGTTTGGCGTAGGTGTCAGCTCTCTCTGGCTGCAAATGACTATGAATATGCACGGTTGCAGTATGATTTTCTTGAATTTTGAAGAGTAACTCTCTTCAAAAGAGAACAAGTTTGTGACTTGTTCTTTGTCAGTTTCTTTTGGGTGCATATATTTGGTTGTATGTTTGCTTGTATTTATACATAGGAGGAGCAGAGCTGATACATATCTTTGATTTTCCCTTGGAACAGGAGCTCACTTTTTCTGTTGGCATTGAGCTTTACAGCATTGCCCATGTTGTACACTACTGTCGTTGGCAGTGTGAAAATACTTAAGGCAGATGAAGTTAGTATCAGGAGGTGTGTCTGAGGTTGTATTGATACCAGAAATTTGGTTACTGTGCAGGAATGGAGTGGGTCTGCAGTCTCGTGGTATCCTGCCTGGATCAAGCCTATGTCCTGCTTCATTTCCTCTGTCAGGTGCCTGGGCTATAGGCAAACAGAACAGTCAGGTGTATGATTTATGATAATGTCTAGGAAGAAAAAAATCCATCTGCACACCTGAATTTTCCTAAAGGGGCAAACAACCCCAAATAGGTCACAGGAGGTACTCGTTGTGTGGTCCCCATCAGGCACTGTCACTCCTGTGTGGTGCACACTGCCATTGTGTGGTCTCACTGCTGGCTTTAAAATATTGCCCTCTCTCCAGCTAACACTTAGAGTGAGGCTGGAGAAGTGACATACAACCTCTTCTTCATTCACCACTGCTGCCAGTGGTCCTGCACTGATTACACTCCAGACAGATTCAGAACTTTTTGGTTTTGGCCTTTTAAAATGCGGCTGTAACAAATGTGGTAGGTATTGACTGTTAATCCAAGCTCTGGTGCACAGAATCTGCTATCAAATGGCATTTGCTTCCCTACTGCACGTGTAGTAGTGTTTTAACAAGTAATAGACTAGCAAATGAAGTTTCTTCTGTCTCCCCTGGGAGTCAACTAGGCAAACAACGATTAGGAAATCTTAGCTGATAATTGTTTAAACATTTTGTTTCTTAATTTCATCTTTTTCCTTGGGCAGTTTTGTATTCTCCTAAATAGTTCCTTTCATTCCTCAGTGCTTGTGTTTCCCAAGTATTTGTAAACCACTACCAAGTCTTCCTTTCCCACAGGCATTGCTTATCCTAACTGTTGACTGAAAATCAATCCCCCCATCTAATGACTCTGTCACTGTTCTTTGAACTCTTTCCATTTTACATTATCCATCTGGCAACAGAATGTCCAAAACTGCACGCAGGCTGCAGATGTGGTAGCTCTGTAGCTGCTGAGGCAGGGATATGTATGTTGAGATCTAGCTGTTTCTGGGATCAGTACTAGGAAAGTATAAAGTCATTTTTCTCCAGCTTCTCCGCCCATGACACCTTGGGGTAAAGAGAGATTTGTGATATAAACCTACTGAAGTTGTGGGGTTTTTTTCTTTACCCTATACCCTGTTGATTTTTTTCTTCTTCATACATCCATAAACACGTTTCAAGCTTCTCCTCAGAAATATAAGGCTTTCCAAACCTGGGATCTGACTGCTCTTCCCAGTTTGTTGCTGGCAAGTAAAAGCCAGCAGGCTCCTAGGCCAGGCCAACTGGGATGTGTGATAGGGGATCCCCTGCTCTGGTTCCCTGCCCTGCCATGTCCTGGGTTCTGTAGGAGTCAAGACTGAACTGTGATGTGTGACCATCGTACTATTTTCTCTGCTGGCTTCCCAGCCTGATGTTTTGCAGCATGTTTTGCCCAGGCTTTCCCAGCAATACCCTGCAGTCAATTCCTGCCCTAAGCTTGTTCTTGTGTCCCTGTTGGCTGGGTCTTGTCCTGCTCTTTCTGGCCTGCCTCCCTCTGGCTGGGGAGGAAAGGAGGTGCCTGTCTGTAGCCTCTGTGCTTAAACTGGGAAGAAGGTTGGGCAGGGGAGGAAGCTCTGTCTTCAGCAATGTCTCACTGTTTAGCATAGACCCTTTTGTTTTCCCCTGCCCACTGATTGCATCTAAAGGAAAAAATAAAAGAAAAAAAAAATGACTGCACACACAGAAATTAAATTTCAGCAAAAGCATTCCGATTTTCATTTGTGATATCACAAGTTCACAAAGTGTTTTTTTTTCTTTTCAATTTAACAGGTTATCACTGCTAGCTTATCACCCTTCTTCTTTGCCATGACTGCCAATGTACTAACAATTTCTTGGTAAGTGCCTGTGTGAGCTTTTCTCTTAACAGTAAAAATGAATTTCCACACAGTGCTTCATGTGGAAATACTTTTAAATGTCAAGTTCTATTGCTGCCAGTATTATTTTGCATGTAAGGAGAACCAGGTGTGCAATGATGAATGCAATACAGTAATAGAAGAGTGTTTCTTCTGCCTCTGTGGGAGAACGTGGACATTTTGGACATTAAGCCTCACCACAAGTCACTCAGCATGTTTTTACAGCTAGGCAAATGCATGCAATAGGCAAATAAATGACCCATTCAAAGTCACTCTACAATTTAGTGGCAGAATTGGAAATAAAACACTGGAGTCAAGGTTTGCTGACAGCATCTTCTTAACCAAAAGGGTCCATTCAAATTTCCCTAACACACTGTGTACTGTGAATATGTGAAATGAAAACAGTAGAAAAATAATGATGATAAACTTTTTCCAAAACTGGATCTGGATTTTGTAATGTGTGGCCACACATTACTAATCACCTAACCTAAATTTTTTATGTAGTAATATAAAGGATTAGGAATGCAAACTCCGTGGTTAAAGGCAGTGATTTTGATGTGTTTGTATATCACCCAGTGAAAGGGAATCACAAACCATGGCTGATGCTCCTAAATGCTTCTGCCATGCAAATAACATCTCAGTATGGGATTAGACAAGTGTCTCTGAGGATGGCTTTGTTGACAGAAATAAAAATCTGCTTACTTTTGAAAAGCTTGAAACTTCCTTTTTGTCCACTTACAGTTTGATTACCATTGTAAAGATTCAGCTCTGCACTGAATAGAATTAACATATTCTTTTTTCAGATGTGATAAAATTGTTCCAGAAAGAAGACTCTCAGTTCAAACTGGCCCTGTTTACCTGTGTGTGACTATGCATCCCTATGTGTATTTTAAGCACACATAATCTCAAATGCTAAAATAAGTTGTGTATTTCTTTTTAGTGCTAGGAATCCATGTGGCCATTGTGTGTTAGAGACTAAACTAATATCAGTGAACCTACAGCACTCCTAGTCTAGGCCGATAACTTGCTGCTCTTCACCATATTTTACATGTGTTTGTGCAGGTCTATCATGTGCGTGCTAGAGGTAGGCTTTGATTATATATATGTATTCACTGACACGTATACTAAAAATAATGTGTACCTTCGTTAATGTGAGCACAGGGACCCATATAGTTGCACACATACCACATGCCCTATATGCACTTAAAGTTATATGAATGATGAACACTTCTGTATGTTTAAGAGAAACTTTGCTTTAGCCCTTGAGCCGCCGTTACACTTTGATTGTCATTTCAAAAAGAAAACCATTTCTTTTATTTATTTTTTTTTTAATTTGAATTCTGTTATTGCTTGTGCATCAGCAGTGCCTTGGCTTATCACAGAGCTCTGGAAATAGTTTGTTGGATGATAGCAGCTGCAAAGCGCTCATGAGTTCATTAATCACTGAGGATTTTAGTGTTGCTCCAGTGTTGTCATGGACAATATCATATGTTAATTTTTGAAGGACAGGCAAATGCAGTTAGCTGTCACCCCACTATAAACAGAAGGTGGAGGATTTGCCAGATGGTAAATGGAAGGTAAATCAGGGGTTGGCATTTAGGCATGGTTCTTGCACTGCTTCATCTTAGAGATATAACAGTGGTTTCTAGTGGCCTAGTAACCTGGACTGCATGGGCACGCGGCTACCCAAGATTTCAAATCCTTCCGAAGTGATTCTTCTCTTGTGTAGGATGTATGTTATTAAAGAACAGTTTAGATGCAGACATCTTTTTACAGAATGGGGCTGGGCAGTTTGCTACCTTTTGTACAGAATTGCCAGTCTGATTTTTAGAATGGCATGTTGAAGGTATTTTTTGAAGTCTCTGTTAAAATTTGGAAAACTACACATCTATCGAAGCGAGGGGAAAAAATTCCAAGGCTCTGTTGATTCTAGGTTTTCTATATGCAGTGCTTAGGGTTTTTTTTCGTCAGAATAAAGAACACATTATCCAACCTTAGGTTCCAAAGAAATTAATGAAGAGGGTATGTTTATAACCAGAGCTGAAATCCAGGCAAGACACAGGGGCTAGCACTCTCCTTTGGAAAGCAGTCAGAGATTGTTAGTGATTGCAGGCAACCAGACTCAAGTGGTTTAGACCTTTTTGAAAAAATTGCAGCCCTTGCAGCCCTTTGTTCCTTGCTGGTAATTCTGCACTTAAGGTAGTCTGTCTCTCCAGTGGACTGTCTACAGACTGTAGCACCTACTTTCCAGGGCTGTTTACTGTGTAATTGTAAGATATTGTGCTGTTGTTATACAATATTTTTTCCCTCTCGGTAACAAGGGCAATTATGTGGTTTTTAAAACAGCTCACCAAAGCTAAGATTTAAGTGAATGTAATGCTATTATGCCAAAGAGCCTTCAGCTTTTGCATGCTTTTTTTTTTTTTTCCCAAGGAAAAAAAACCCTCTTACAAATGAACTTAACAGAAGTTTGTTTTGTTTATAAAGTTCATTAAGGAGCTTTTCTGTTTCATAAGCTAATTAAGCCATGAGGCCAAGATGAAAGGTCAGTACACTTAGCTTAGCACTGTTATAAAAGGGAAGAAGAGTCGGCATCCTACCATAGTCCTGTCAGCTGTGATAGATAGCAGAGGAGATTTGGGGATTATTAACTATTGCATGGATTGAGTGCGTTGGTAGCATATTTCAGTGAAGGCTTTTGCAAAACCATTCATCCTGCTTCTAGTCTGAGTCTTGGAAAGAAGCGTTAGTGCACAGGAAGGAGGCGCTTGGGCATGTGTGCCTTTTTTAGGATAGAGCAGGTTCTTTCACCAGGTTCCTCACAAAGAGTCAAACACAAGAATCTCTGCTGGCCTCACTATGCCAATGGGATCACACCAGAGCGAAAGTATTTTTCCTAAATTTCCTTAGTCCCCGAAACCTAGGCTTTACATCTCCTCTTAATGTTATCAAGTAACAAGTTTTTGGGGCAGAATACAGACATTGCAAGAGGGAATCATTAAGCTAATGAGGTTCAAACTCTCTTGCCTTCCTTTCCTATTCTTGCCAGTGTGCAGCTATTCTTGTAACTAGGGGCAACCTTGTCTTTTTAGATTTCTGTCTGTGCATTTTCACTGAATACCATCAGCACTAAAATACAGGAAAGGTAGTTTCTGGTGAGATCAGTTAAATAAGACATTTTGGGTTTCAGTATTTTGTTAGCAAGACAGATGAAAAAATCACCTGGGTTAACTGCCTCTAGGTTGAAATGTGTTTAGATAAAATAATACCTTTCTGTATCAAGTAGAGGGACTTGCCTGGTGCTAAATTTGTGATATACTTTGTTCACAGCCTTGTGATCAGTGGAGTTGGAGAAGCATTGCTCGTTTACACTGAAAGGACAGGCACATAAAGAGGAACCAGATCTCACCAGCTGGAAAAGAGCTGACTTGCAGCCTAGAGACACTATCATGAAAAAAATGCGGCAGCAGGAATGAAGAAGTGCAACCAAACATGAGGAAAGAGATCTATTGTTTTTTTATTAAGAAAGAAAAGCTATGCTATTAATAGTGCTGGTAAGAGAGCAGCATGGTTGGCAAGATGGTAAGGAGCCTTTGCCTCAAAGCACAAGACAAACTCTATCATATTGATGTGGTAAAGGAAAAAACTGCACTGTCTCGTGCTGATGGCTCTGTGTGAGAACCTCTCAGTGGGAGCTTCTCGGACAGGGAACTAAACTCAGGAAAAGCAACATTCCGCACTGGATGCCCCCAGCTTTTTTGTTGGAAGCTGACAGCAGCAGGTCCTACCAAACAATGTCAGAGCCCAGATCCTGCCATAAATTCAGGATCCGGAAGGATGGATTTCGTCTCCAACTGTTCTGTAAGCAGCAAGCTGCCACACACAGGTCTCTAGTCACGTCGTCTGAACTGGCACGGGGACTGAGGCCAAGGGGCTTCTGGAGATAATCCCCTTCTGGAACTGTGGCAGTTTGACAGCTCTGCAGAAAGGGAAAATCAGCAATAAATCTTAATATCTGTAGTGATTGCTCTTTGTGAATTTTTTTCCTCTCCCGTTCTCTGAGATTTCTCTTGAACTCTGCAAATTTTTGTCAGCTGTAGGGGGTGCAGGGACACATACTGTTCCCAGCCATGGTTTGTCTCTTAAATTATTGCAAGGGGCAACAAAGATTAAGAACCTTGAATGAATGTCATAAAGAGTGTAAGGCAATTAATCTCAAGAGCTCCTAAAATAATTTCATTTCTGGTTGTTTAATGGCTGTTAGAAAGTAGTCCTGATATATTAGATCCTGCAAAAGCAACCTATACAAAAGTAATATTAAATGATGAATTCATATGATTTTGGGAAAGGTCTACATGGTAAAAGGAACCCTATAACACATCTTTAATAAGGAGAGAGACTTATCTCACATGACATTACATATGTAAAGTGTAGTCCCTTAATCTAAGTTGACAAAGTCAATAGAAAGAGGGGGGTGCTCTAACAGAGATGATCCTTCTGGAATAGATCTCTCTGTTAATATGACTGAAAGATCCTCTGAAAGTGTTTATCTCTGTAGATAGAAACTAGGTGACTAGTCTAGACACACATGGCCTTTACAAGGCTATAATTACCACAGGATATATGCTTCAATCTGACAAATTTCACTGTTTGGATTTTAAAGTATGGCTACATTTTAATTTCAAATAAAACACCATAATTTAAGAAAGAAGGTGAATTTTACACTTATTTGCAGTCAATTACTGTGAGTGGGGAGTTTTAGGTAATGATTAGTTGGTTTTCAGAAAAAGGAATGCTGTAGTTTAAAAAAGAGATGTACTCTGCTCTGTATTGTACCTAAGCTTGTCTCAGTTCATCGAAAAGGGTCTGTTTATACTGGCATGTTGTCCATCTATGTTTAGTCCCACTCTGGCTTTAGTTTGAGGTGAGCCATTTTTTTGGCAGGTGATAGAACTCAGGTTTTGGAAGAAAGGGGGAGAGAGGGATGAGCATGGAAGAAACAAATGCTTCATCTTGAGCACTGATCCTGAAACAAACCTGAAGCACGTGGCATGGGAAGTCGAGCCCATACTCACACCCAGTGAGCCCTGACACAGCCACCCAGTCTGTAAATTCAGGCAGTGCTGGCAGTGATGGCTGCAGCATTCTGTTTTTCCCTGGACAACTAGCTCTGCCAGCCAGTTGTGGCAATACAATAGGATCCTTGCTGTGCCACCTTTCTGCTGATTTTGAAGTGAATAGTGACCCTAGGAGACCTCATGAAAGAGTCCCTGAGTGATTGCCGAGGTTTTGCAATCATAGCTGGAACCTTTGCTGTGGGAAAAGCTCATCGTGTACCTCTCCTCTTGCATAACTTTCAAGACGGGCTGCGGTCTGGATTTTTTTTTCCCTCCTTTATTTTGCCTGTGCTGTTCATAGCAATGTGTCAAAACCTAGACACCCATTTGCTTTCTTGCTGGTGGTCTCAGTGGAAAAGCGGTGGCTAAACCAGCTGCCAGAGCTGCTGTAGCATTTTAATCACAGAGGGCATGCTTGGGGTGGCTGTGGGAAACTTTTTTGGCTGAAACAGGCATTACATTGTATGGGCTCTGGGGGAATTTACTCTCTGCAGCTACTGCTTTAGTACCTCACTGCATAGTAAGTCCACTGCCTTGATACTTAACTTCTTGCATGTTAAACAACACTGAGCTGTTTACCTCTGCTGCATTTTTTTGTGCCTTAGTGCAACGTGCTTGCATTTCTAAGACTCTGCTTGAGGTAAGTAAAATAATGCGGATTTAAACTGATTTCTGTGTAAGCAAATTGAAGAACCAGGGTTAAGTGAAGTTGGGCTCCTTTGTCAAATATGACTGGGAAGAAGTACCCTCTGAACTGACCTGGCCCGCTTCAGGTGAGGATGATACCTGCAGGCCAGCATGAGGCTCGTCAGTCTTGCTGAAGAGTCAGAGTAGGGTGGAAGTAGAGCTCGATGGCCTTTAAAATCCACCTTCGCATATTTGGAATTGTCTCAAGGTGCAAAAGGCATGGGTTGGCATCCTTCTTGCTCAGGCTGTGTCAGAGGTGGCAGCAGAGCCGGGGTTCGGTGCAGCATCCGCCTCTGAGGGAGAGCCTGCGAGCCAAGGGCTGGTTCAGTGTTGCTAGTTGTCAGGGGGCAGCCTATTGTAGGGGAAAAGGTGGTGGGAGGAGAGCCCTTAGGGGGGTCTTCTGGCCGCAGGAACAAGTGGTGCCTTTGTCAACTCATGTGTGCTGGGTGGGGATGTCAGCTGGGAGATGGTGAGCTGCGGAAATTGATGGCATCTCAGCTGGCAGTGCCTGTCATACAAAGCTAAGGGTGAGCTGTGGGAGGGCACCTACAGGAAGACCCTGACTCCTCACCACTGCCCTTGGGAAGGGGTGAATTGCCACCAGCGGCACCCAAGGGAGAAGGGACATGGAGAGGCACAGTTTGGGCTCCCTGATCCTGGCAGCACGCAGCCCCAGCAAGGCAGGCGATTGCAGCAGAGGGGAAATGTAGGGAGAGCAGGCACATACTGGCTGCTTGCAGAGGCTGGAAACTGGAGGGGACGGGGCAGAGCAAACCTTGCAATTTCCTGAGGAAGCAGCGGCCTGATCTTGAATTCAGCTCTGCCTCAGAAGAAGGGATGCTGCATGGTAAAAAACACTAAAGTGATCTTCATAGCAGAAAATCACAGAAGCTCAAGCTTAAAATGTTTCTTGCAAGACTAGTGAGCAGTTGTGTTCAGTAATTTAGAGAAGGAATATGCGGGGGTGGATCATTTATGCCTAACTGACCTTTTTGCCAGTGAATCAAAAATACAAAGTGAAGAACACACAGCTCTGAGGAAGGAGGAATTCCTTTACATTTCAAAGGTGCAATGACAATGCCTGAATGCAAAGTGGTGGGTCAGTAGTTCAGCTGATAGAGAAACCTCTAGTTCTATCAGTATCCGTCATTTAAGGAACTTACTGTCTGAAGACTCCCCAGTTCCTGGGTTGTCAATACATGAGACTAGTGAGACAAACTGGAGTGTGCTGGGCTTTCTGAGAGGCAGCAGATGCCTGGGGAATGTCCCAACATGCCCTTTTCACATCTACTCATTTTGATCAAACCACTGACAGAGATGGTCCTGAAGAATGTAATACCTTTTTGATCTTATCTTGCTTACACTTTTATTTTCCAAATGTCTCTTTTTTTTTTTTAATCACAAAGTAATTGGTTTGGAACAAGGCTTATATTATCTGCTGCAGTGGCATGACTCATGCATGTGGCTGGCCTTGGTCATAAAGAGCCTCTACTTAAAGCCAAGTGGCACCAAACAGACTGAAACAGTAAAGCTGTTGGATATGGACTACAAGTGGATTACTAAAATGCAGGCAAGAGAGATTCTGTTTTGAAACAATATTCTGGATTTGGGAGCTGTAACATAGCTTCCAGCAGAAAATGTTACTAAATGAATTAAATGAACCTGACACTTACCCCTGAAGTGATTCTGTTGTTGCTCATTGCTGTTCTTTGTGTTGGCAGGGAATCTGTGCCAGCCTTTCAGTACCAGTTTAATACAGAGTCTGCAGAGCAAGTGATCTTAACAAAATGCAATAGGAAAAGCCTCTAAAATTATTTTTTAAGATAGCACTGGACCTATTAAAACAATTGGTAAGGGATAGAATTCTGATTTACTCTTTTTAACACCTATGTCTGAGTTGGTGGATGAGGGTATATATATATATGTTCTTGTTTCCCATCCTCAAACAAGAAGATCTGAAGAATTCAGGAAATGTGATGTCAACACAGAACATGCATTGAAAAGGATGCTTTTATGAAGTATTGTAGAAAAGTTAGTTTGTGGAAGCTGCACTGAATGCTGAGGAAAGGTTTCACCCAGCATTGTTTTTTACCTGTAAGCTAAAGGAGGTAGTGGGTTGAAGAAAACTCCATAGCAAATTTGTCTTGCCCAGAGCAGAAGCTGAACGAACAGCTTTCAAACCAATCATCTGCTACTGTGAACCAGGCAACAGGTTCAGTGTGAAACTTTAATCCTGTTCCAGAGGATAGACACAGGGACAGGGTCATTTTGTTTGAAAAGAAGGTGTGGGTGAGGGGAAGGAGATTGAGGGCAGGACTGAAAAAAATTGAGGCTGAAATACTTTTGTACATAGAGATGAAATGGAAAGAGATTTGCTTCTGAAAAATGTGTTTCTTATTCATAAGCTTGGGGTTTTTTTCTGAGTTTGAGCAGAGTGGGTTTCATTTTATTTTTGTGGGTTTTTTTTATTTTGTTTTTTGTTGTTTTGTTGTGTTTTGTTGGTTTTTTTTTAATTAGGGTATATTATAAATACTTGTCTGTTTAGTCCCAAAAAGGAATTAGAGGAGCCCATGAAGATTGTGTAACTATTTCCATATTAATTGCCTGGTTTGAGAAGCTGAACCCTTTTTTAAACTATGCTTTGAAAGTGACTTTGTGTAAGGCTTGATTTCTTATAGAAAATGGACTGGGTTTTGGAATAATGCTGGTGAAAAAGTTTTGCTCTGTCCTTGATCATCAAGGTGGAGAATTTACCTCCTTCTTACTGTCTTGGGATTGGAAGCAGTCACACAGTGCTCTTCTTCCTTTTAATAAATGTCTTGGCTTCCAGAATAGACGGAAGTAGCCAATTGACACTGGCTTGATTTGACACAGTTCTTGCTTTGATGGTATACAAAATCTCTTTGAAAACCACACTGAGAGCATGCTTAGTATATTTCGTCTTATGTTCTGTCATTAAGATTTAAAAACATATAGCCCAGAACTTGTTCTGCTGTGAGCTCATAGCCTATATAGGGAAGCCTGTGTGTAGAAGAGTATGGTAAAATGGGTGTGAGCCTCTCTCAGCGCTTCTGCCAGGCAGTGGGTGAAATCCCATAACTGCATTCACAGGTATGACTGTAGGAGACCCTGCAACTGCTCAAGCTTTTCTGCTTGCTCTTTGCCATCAGCAGTCCCATAACTTTCATGACTCCTCACAAACATCATTTTGAGACGAAAGCAAACTTGTACACTTACAGATGAGCCTGGTGAAGAACCGGTTGCTCCAAGATTCATATTGGTTCTAGTACTTGAGGAGCACTACAACTTGAGAAACAAATGCAAGGCCCATTTTCCTGTAGGAATGTGGTCCCTGTTTACACTTAAACTTCTGATTTTTGTACCACAGCCAATGGGGAAAGCCGGTGTACCAACATGTTTGTTTATGCTGGAGTTGCAAGCAACCAGTGCCTTGTGATACCGTGTAAGAACAACACCTGCCTGAAGCAAGCTGGCTGCATAAAACAACCAGCACAACCCCTTCGAAACTGATAAGGAGAAGGGTTGATGTTGCTTGGCGAAAATGGTTATTCAGGTTGAGAAACTGGTCATGAGGCAATGAAGATGGAAAAGGAAGGTGGAGAGCTGAGAATGCTCTTTGCCATGCATAAGAACAGGAGTATCACTAACACCAGATAGACTAACAAGAGGGTTGGAGTTTCTGCTAAGAGGGCTGTGGTTCAAGCATGAAGTTGTTGTTAAGCAGAAGTGTTTTGGAGATTGGCAGATGCCCACTGTAAGAACTGTACTGCTGTAATTAGCAGTCACATCGCAAAAGCAGAAAGCCTTCATTGATTGGGGTGGCAAACTCCTCAAGGCAAATATTTCTCAGACCTTTCTTTGAAAAATGTGGAGACCAAGCTTGTCTGGCTCATTGTCCCCTCAAGTCCTGGGTAGAGACAGGAACCAGAAGGGATTTCTGCTCTTTCTCTGTCACGTTACCTTCTGGGACACCAAGGGATAAGCTTTGTTTGCAAACAAGGCATGGAAAACTTCTCTCAAGGAGTCACTTCTTCCTTACTTATGCCTAGAAATTGGTTTGCCTTGTCAGTGAAGGGGTCCCTGTGCCAGTTACCACCACAGTTCACAAGTTATCAAATTGAGTTCCTTCAGGGAGCAGACAGAAGATATTTTAATTAAGACCCTTCATCCCCATCAGTCTGCAACCCTGTGGGCAGTCCAATGCCAGGATAAAGATTACCAGCATGTTGCCAAGGATGCTCAGCATGATCAGTCCTTACGCTGAGTTTCTTCATTTAAGCTGAATGACAGAAGTGACAACCCCGTTTCAGCATGAGTGGAGATCAAGCTGGAGGTAACCTTGTATGTGACTTCTGCAGGCATTGCCCTGGATCTCTCCTGCCAGTAGTTGAACAGCCTGGTCTGCTCGTGCAGCAAACTTTAGCAGTTACTAGAGAACATCCCAATAGCTGTAGTGTAAGTGGCACAATAAATTTTAGCAGACAGAAGCCAACAGCATCCAAGATCTTCTCTTTGCCATTCTGCTGCTGGTTGTCCCACTGCCAAAGACTGACATCTGCAAATCATTCCAATAATGGCCACTCAGAAAACATAGTTGAACTTTCTTTCAAACATCATGTTCCTTCAGGGTGAAGTTAATTGTTTTCTCTTATTTAATGTCTCCAGTTATGGTCAAAGAATTAGGACGTAGGATAGATACAGAAGCTAAAAATTTCAGCAAGGCTGCTTTTATTTCTTTATTACAGTTGTCTGTTCATACTGGCTTCAGCATGGGTGCTCCTTGGGCTTATTATTGATGATGAATAAGAACAGACTGTGCAGAGATTAACACAGATGGTTGTACCCTCAAGACTTGATGAGCTGTGACCAAAGAAAATAAATCTCTACTTTGAAGGAGAGCCTTACACAACAGAATTTCATGTGTCTCAGCTGTATTCAAAGTGGAATATTAAAATTGCTGAGCAAAGAATTGAACAGCTCCTGTTGTGAATAGCCATCTGTATGGGTAAGTTGCTTACCACAGACTCTCCGATGGAAAAAACTATATTGTTTTCTTTTGGATTAAAACAAACAAACAAGCCCATAACACAAACCCTCTGTGATTCAGAAATGTTTGGAGAGAAGCAGTGTAGTTCACCAGAGCAAATGCTTTATTGCAAAGGCAGTGCCACTGAAAATTTTGGCAGAGGAACCCTTCATCTCCTGCTACAGAAATTGGTGAAAAAACTAGAAAATACCTTCCCCTTTTCCTTCAAAATCTCTCATGTTTTTTACTCATCTTTTTTTCTGAAAACATGACACAAAGGCACCATTCTGGTTCAAACCGCTCTTTGAAACCAGGGTAAGACAGATTTAAAGGAGCATATTCAGTGGAAAGCAACTGAGGTGATTGTGTAACGTCCTGCTGCCAGCATCTGGAGCTTCAGCAGATCATGGGAAAACAGGGAGAGTTTTCTGGACTAAAGGTAGATTGGGTACCCTGTTCTGCACCATGGATTAATAAGCCACATCTTTAAACTGATGCCAATTAAATCTGCTGTATCAATAATGATACTCAGTTCACTTTGTGTGGGCTTCAGGCTAGATACATGCTGTAAACAGATGACTGTCTGATGGGAATGTCTTAGGCTGTGACTTCAGCTAGGAGAAGGAAAATATTGGAATATTATGTTGCACCAGCTCCCAGTCCACCCAATTGTTTCATCCAAAGGTAAAGATTGGAAAGGTTTTGCAAGTGTTCATGTTTCTTAGGGAAAGGAGAGAAAGGGAATGTGCTCTTAAAAAGCCAATGTCTTTCTTTCATGCCCGTCTCTGTGAGAGACTTTGTGAGCTCACTTCATGATAAATTCTTTCATGGGCTGGAGGTTTGGCTATCTTGCCTTAATAGGAAGGTACAAAGTAGCCTGAAATATTTTTGACCACTCCAAAAATATATTCCTGCTATAGAATTCTATCATAATTTTCCATGTAACAGTTTAAAAACAAACAATAAAGAAAGACCATGGCATGAGATTGCAGTTGGAGCATTCTTCAGGGTTTTGGAATTTGGGAGTTTGGGTGTAGAATCCATTAAGTTTCCATGTTACTGTACTGGTTTCATATCCTCCTATATTCTATAGTAGTCATATAAATAACTATAATTCCAGTTATTCTTTTGCTTTATTGCTACATTGTTAACTTCAAAAAAATTCGTATGAGGTCGGTATTGTTATTCTATCAATCAGTGGGTTTAAGAGCAGCAATTCTGCTTGTTTTTAACTTATTTATTTTTCCCCTTAGGAGTCCCATTGCTAGGATCTTAGCTCAATTGTGATTTGAAAAGTCTGTTCAACTGATTTACAGCAGCAAACCAAGTGTAGATGGGTTTCCATGTGCCAGGATGGGTTTCTCCAGTGTCTGATCAGTTCTTCAGTAAAGGCTACTGTGGTGATTTCTCTCAGCTGTTTATCCTAATGAAACTGCAGAATGATGTCTCTGAGATTCTTATCACTTTTTCAGACCTATTGAGGAGCACAGAAGTGCAAAGGGAAGACCCAGCTGTCATCTGATACGTCTCAGATCTTTAAGAGGTGAATGACTTGGCTGGTTAGCAAATTTAACATCACAATGATAGTTGTCCTATTGTATATGTTCAGTTTTGCAAAATATCTGAAATTTCTGCTGCTGAAGAATATTTGAATTTCTCAGCCCGTTGGTCTTGCAGATGTTCATGCTACCCTCCTTTTTCTTTCTACCTAAAGATCTGTTTTGGGTCACAGACTGTCATTTCTTTAATATTTCTCTGTAATAATTGTGCTGACACCATCAATTAAATTCTCCAGATATTTTTCTTCCTGGTCTCCTGCAGCTTTAATCTGAAACTTTCCATTTTCCTGTCCATGGACAGACACCAGCACAGCCTGAACAGAGTCCAATTTTCCATTAATGGACACAGCAGGCTTTTGAAATAAATCAGACGGAGGGTGGAGTCTGCAGCTCTGGATGCACCATGTGAAACACTCGGCCAGACCCAACTCCCAGCACTGCACCAGCTTCTTTCTGTTCGTGTTTATTGAAATAATAAAAAGTGAACCCAAAGGGGAGGGGGAAGGGAAAAAAATATGCCTAAACAGCAGCAAAGAGAAAAGCACATAACAAGGAATAAAGGAGGAAATGGGATCTCATAGTTCTTAATCCATCTACATAATCCATAATTTAAAGTGTGATATCCTTGGAGAGTACATCTGACCACAATGCCTCCTGTGCTCCCCTGGCTGGCAGGTCTGAGGAAATTAAAGATTCTGTACTGGACAAATAAAAAAGTAATTTTTTCTTCTGTGAGGATTGTTATCTTAATTCAACTCCATTCAGTACAGATATACAGGTTGCCCTGGAAGGCAGGTGACAGCTTGCAGAGTTTTGCATTCAGAAAACATAAATGAACTTCTCTGGCTGTCATGTGAGATGAGCACTTTGCAGTTCTGGTGTTGGCTTTGTGTGCATTGTCATCTTTGCCCATGGAAATACCCCAGATGTTCATGCCTTCCAGTCTCTGCTGCTCATTGGATGATGTTTCAAGACAGTTGGGAGGATATTGCTCTAGAAGATGGTTTTAAATATTGAAATTCTAACAACCTACTGATGTTTGGAAATGTGTTGGGACTTTGTTCACCTAAGAAAACTAAATCTACGCTTAGATATTTTGTTAAAATGCCTGTACTCCATGAGGAGTGACAGTGCAGTCAGCTTGTGGGTTGCATCACATTGTGGGAGGTCAGAGCAGAGACCAAGCCATCTCTGAATAGCTCACTTTTGACCTTGAAGGCAGAAGGAAGGTGGCTAATGGTTGCATGTCAATCATGCTGTTCATTCCGCACCCTCTTAGTCCTCGAGAGAGAAGAGAGATCCATTTCTTAAGAAGAGATGATGATGATGAAGGTGATCATGACAATAACGTCAATGATGATGAGTCATTGCTTCAATTCTTTCTTTAGGTGGACATTGAGTTCAACATGCCTCAATTCTCCCTTTTTCTCTAGGGATGCTCATGTGGACAACTGTGGTCATGGCCTCTTATTTCCCTTTTCCTTGGTGCTGTGAGATTTTAAAGGAAGGCTGAACGGGTGGTGGGTGGGTGCACATTTAGGTCTTATCCCAGAGTGCAACCAAGAGGTAGCCAATGTATACAGGCAAAAGCCAGGCCTTTTAGGGGTGCCTTTAAAAAGGTACAGCTACTGTGTTTTTACATGAGGTTTTTACTTTTTTTAATTAACAAAATAACCCCCAATATTCATGCTTCTCTGGTTGCCAGCAGAAAATGGAAACCACAGCCTCCTGTTGTTTTCTCCGTATTTATAATTCTGTGAACCGTTCCTCCTTCCCTCACACAGCCTGTCAGACTGTTCAACTCTGCAATTCTTCCCAACCTATTCCTGGCATGTTATCCTCCCTCCCCATCCAGAGTGGCTGTTTAGTTAAGAGTATGTTGAGATGCGAAGGGCTAGGAGAGGCCATCACAAATGTGTTGATTCCCTAGCCAGGGACTGCCACGAGCATTCCTTGCAAAGAGGGAGCAGACAAGCTTGTAAGTCTTGTGCTTACCATTTGGTAAGCTTGCTCTTTTTTCAGCACACTCTATAAATACACTGAGATTTGTCATCTTACTGCTTTTAATTTGGGTGTATGTGAATCAAAGTGTGAGATAAGCACAAAGAGCTGTACACTCGCAGGGGTTCCCAATATACTAACAAATGGGCAGAAATTTAGGGACCAGAATGGAGACCTTTTAATCTTCTGCTGTTGTGGTCTAAAAGCTGATGCTGGGCCTGTCATTTTTGTGCTACAGAACAATGCCTTTGTCCTTTGTAAAAACTCAGCACAACCCTCTGGGCAACATAAATGGTAGGGGAACAGAGGAGAAACAGGTGGCTTGAGTTAGTCTAGATGTTTCCAAACCTTTCCTTGCTGTAAATCAATGAAAACAATCCATTCCTGGTAAACCAGTCTTTGTTTTTTAACACAGGTGATTTAATACTGTTTTGTAAATAAACCCTTCTGCTTCTTCATCCTTTTGCTCTCCCAGTCAACTCTCAAAGTAAAAACCCTCCAACTGCTGGCAAAGGGAAGCAATGGGGAAGAGGGAAACTTGCCCTTTATGTCTGTATGTGCTTGGAAGAAAGGGAGAGAAGAGTATAGAGGCTAGATCATGGAAGCTGGTGCATTGAAAATGAGGGGCGTTTAGGTCTCGTGTCAGTGGTTCTGAAAATCTGGCTTGCACAGCTTCTTTCCCAACAGCTGTACCCACTGATGTTAGCAAAGGCAACACTTCACTGCCCTTGGAAACTCTTAGAAGAGGATTAGTTTTCTTGCCTCTACTTTCTCCTTTTATTATCTTGCTTAACTAAATGCCAGAACTTGGTTAAGAATTGCAGCTGCTACTGCAGAGTTCCCAAAGGAGAAAGATCTCAGTTTCAAGATAGATGAAATACTGACATGAGTTCAAAAGGTAAAAACTGGTCACTAATGAAATCTGACTGCAAACTGAAAGGCTTCTTCGGGTTTGAGGAATTAAGTCCTGGAGCATCTGTCTAAACAGAGTAGCAGAGGGAAGGGTCCTAGGTGGTTTAAGATGATGCTCAGCAAAATTAGTAAGGGGCGTATGACAGGCTAGATGAACGTGTACAAAGGGCAAATGATGATATTAGCCCATATTTAGCTCTTGCTAAGGGGAGGAGGTGTTTGCTGCTCAAGCCAGCAGCAACTTCAGCAATTTCTTGGTTCACCCCTGCCTTGCTTTGAAGGTGTGCAGGCCATTTTCCAGGATCACAGTTCCTGCTCTTTCCCAGTATCATGCTATAAGCATTGCTTCTCCTCTCTCACAGTCGGTGCTCGTATTTGCTGCTGGGGTCTGGGCAAGGTGTCTGGGTTGTTTTGTGGTGACTGAAAAGTTGCCCTCTGAGCTCACCCAGACCAGCAGGCTCCAGGATGAGGCAGGGAGTCTTCAGCTGTATGGGCTCACAGTGAAGTTGGTGGGAAGGACGATGGTTTAGGATTTCAGAAAGGCCTTTTTGCTTTGCATACTACATTCTATGAAGGGATGCACCTGAAGTTATTTTTTTCCTCCCATTTCCCACTCTTCACTACAGAGAAGAACAAATGAAGTTCAAATCTGCTTCCCACAGTCCTTCCCTCCCTTCCCAAAGGTGCAATTTGGGACAGATTTCATTCTAGCTAGTGATGTTGGCATTGTTACTGTGATTGCTCAGTCTCTCACCTGCTAGACTACTTTTACCTTGGTGGGGGTTTTTTTGTTGGTTTGGGTTTTTTGGTTTGAGTTTTGTTTGTTTTTGTGTTTTTGTGGGTTTTTTTTGTTTATTGTGAGGCCTGGTGCCAAAATCCTTTAGCACAGTGGGAAGGTGTAATCATTTCTTAACTACTCCTCACTGCTTCCAGAGAAGTCTTATGCTGTGAGCTCCGCATTTGAGGAGCAATGAGTTGAAGTTGTATCATTTAAATATGTTACAAACTATCCCAAAGAAGCCATTGCCTATTAATAAGTAGGTTTGGAAAATGATTGCTAAGTATTCTTCTGTATGTTTCCATGTTCTGGGGTCTGTGTAAATCATTCTAATGTTTGCATTCTATTGTCACAAATATGATTTACAGTGGAGGGTCTCTGGAGCGATGAGTGAAGGTAGGGAGTCAAACCTTTCATATAACTTTATTAATGTGGAATGAAAGTGCACAGTAAACGGTGTTGTTTGGTGAGACCACCTAGACAGGTGTTAGATTTAGGGGGTGTCACAGGGGAAAAAACCGCTTGAGTGCCAACAAGGTGGTGGGCAATCAAGTGTGCAGGCATATGAATGTCCAAAACTGAACTCTCAGCCTCCGAAGAGGAAGCAGCTGCTTATGAATTACAACTGGCAGCATCTGGACTAAAACTAAGTGGCATATTCCAAATTCCTCTGTGAACAAGGGGTCACGAGATAAGAACAATGCTGAGGAGGCTTCTCCACACCGACAGTTTCGACTCAGAGAAGCCCATTCAGGCAGCTTCAGGAGGAGGGGCTGGTGCCAAAAAGAAGGTCTTAAAGTCCCAACAAACCCAAAACAATGGTCTGGGAAGAAGGTTAAGATCTTGGCTGAAGGAAAGATCCTGGAAGTGAGGGCTCTGCAGTGAGCTAAATGCCAGGACATGGCGAGGACCCTTGGACAATTCCACCGCTGGCTTATTAATAAGCAGCTCTATATTCCAGTGGAAGGCAAAACCAAAACCCTTTACATGTACAGATGAGAAACGGAATAATATTACATACTGGTGGAAAAGAGTCTGAGTTTTTCGATTTTTATTTAAACTTTTATTTATTTTTTTAGAAAAGGAATAAACTCTGCATGGTAGAGTGTACGGTATATAATTTCAAAACAGAACAAGTGATATGGAATGGATTATTTTCCCAAACTATTTTAAAGTTGAACCTAAAATCATTTGTAAATCAACACTCATTGCCACGTAAGACAGAGGAAAACAATCAACACATTTTGTTTGGTACAGATTTTCTCTACCTCTTCAGCCTGAATTTTTGCAGGGTTGGGGAGAAAAGGGGGGCAAATCCTGCCCGTTGTCCGAATTGTACTGACCAAGGTTTGTGCTCTGAGATCTAGCATCATATGGCTTTATATACGTTCCTAAGTGAACAGTGCAACATCATCACCATCTTAAGTGTTTATTCCACATTCGAACTGTAACTGAACATCACTCTGAGACACCTTCCTGCCCCAAAAACAACAATAAAAACAGTGAAAAGCAGAAAGTCTCCAGCAATCAGATTTCATCTCAGAAATCTGTGTAAACTGTAGATCAGGGTTGGGTAGCAGCACAGAAGACAAAAGATGTGACAGCATGATTCAATAGCGTCTCTAAAGACTACTGTAAGACTGTCATTCTTTAGTCTGCATCTTGCAATCACAATTTGCTTTTTCCCTGCAATGCTATAAAGCAATATAAGAAAAAAAAAAAAGAGAGACTCAAAAGGTAGAAGACTTTACAGAAAGGTAAAGCTTCTGCTTAGCTTTGAGTGGTCGCTACTAAAAACAGATCTCTACAATCAGAAACAAATCTTGAACATATATACACACAACTTCGCTGGAAAGGGATATGGCCAAGGATGGAAGCCCTCCTAGCAGACCCACAGACCATTTTGGCTTGTAGGTCAACACTACAGCTCCTTTTTGGTCTGAATAAACCAGAAGGGCAGCTGTAGGCTCCAGGCATGCTCCAGGCTCTTGGCCTCTGTTCCTTGGCTGTGTGGGGGCCAGGAGAAGGAGGAGGAGGAGGAGGAAGGAGGAAGAGTGCTGTTAAGGACCCCCTCCCCTCACTCTGCAGCTGGCCGAGTGATGTGTGGGTTGCAGTGACATGGGGCATTCCACTGGGAAGGTTTAAGTGCACATTTTTCTCTTTACCCCCTCCTCCCCAATCCTGTTGGAATGTATCTATATCAATAATCAGATAAGCATTAATAATAACTGTAAGCAAGCATAGTCACCCTCCCCCTTAAAATGGGAGGAGAGCAATTGCATCAAACAAATTCCCATTTGTCCTGACATGTGCAACCTTTCCAGATCCTGTAGAGCAATCATATGCAGGCTTTTTTTCATACTAGAATTTAAAGGAGTCAAAGTTGGTAAAGAAACTGGATGTTTCCTGGCCTAACTGAAGGAAATAATAAAACCGATTAAAGTAAGAGCAAAAGAAAATAAGCATTAGTGTGTTTACATCCTCTGGTATGTCCCACTTCTCTACGTTCTGCTCACAAGCCCTTTCCATACTCTGAGCAAGCACTCCCAAACTTAGAGAGGTAAGGCTTCAGCTAAAATCTCACAGTTGAGATCATTATTTATTTTATATAATTACCACAAATGTAATAATTTGACTTTAGCAGATCCATGTGGGGCATCTTGAGGGCAAGGCTTGTTAAGTGAACCAGCACAGGAGAAGATTGGACAGGGGTCCCACATGATAAGAGCAAGTGAACAATGTCTGTAAGCATGGCACTAGCTTAGTGTGCATGTAGCATCGGGAGCTTGGATGAAGCCCTCAAGCTTTCTGGGTGTCCAGTCAGAACCAGGGAAGCTGCAAGAAGTTTTACTGTAAAACTCCAGTACTGAAATGTCTAAAGGAACTGGATTTCTAACGTCAGTGGGCACAGATTTTAGGTTTTGCACAGTCCATTCTAATTAAAACCCCAAAACTTTAACAGCTGATGCCCCTGCTGTTGGAGCCTTAAGACACCCGTTATACTGCTGAGCCCTACTCTTTTTTTTTTTTTAATAAAACACTGTTTTAAGATAGAGCACAATAAATGTGCTTATTACGCACTCTAACATAGAGCACAGAAATACAACACTACAGAGTGCAAGTCTAACCATCTCCACAGTGGGAAAAGTGCGAAGGTTAAAAATATGCATGTGGCTTAACACAAGATATTTTTAAAAAACATGACATGGAAATCTTATACTAATGCTTTCATCTTTACCACAAACAGGATTGAAGACTTAAGGTCAGTTGCTGATCCTTCTCTCGCAGTAGTAGTAGCGTAATCCTTTCAAAGGTACATTGTTGGAAAGATCAGAGAATAAAAAACCCAAGTGTCCAAAAATGATCCCATTTACCACTTTTCCAGTAGCTATGTTTTTCAAGAAGTAAAGGTGTAAGGTCACCTTGATCTTCACCATCAGTAACTGATACACTTGGAAACAGCTAAGCCAACGACCTGGACTGAGATCAGTTCGGTGTCGCACACGCACACACACACAGATACACACACAAACACCCCACAGGAAAAGTGCACTTTCAATTGCTGATACAAAAATAGATTGGCACATTCTTTTTGACACAGTGAAGGTATCTTCTTTAAAAGCTTTTTCACTTCAAGAAATCCTCTTGGAATTTGCAGCAGGTCTGTAGAAAAAGCGCTATGAGAATGCACTCAGTGGGCTTCCAGGGTTTGCGTGATGGAGAGAGGGGTGGTCATGGAGGCTGCCCTTCTAATTTTTGCCTACTTTTATAGCTGTAGTCCCTACAGGTAGGGTCAGTCACCACCCAGTTTCAGCACGTGAACCATTTACCAACAGCTCAGTCTTCACCTGCTTTGAGAAAGTAATGATGCGTATATTTGTCAAAGCTGAGAGCCTTACGTTGATGCAGTGTTTTCTATATGTTGCTGGAAAAACTGTTTTGGGCAGAGAGAAAGGGTGAAGTGTTGGGAGTCTGATTTTGCATTTCCAGTAGTAACTGCGGCTCCGGAGAGCCAAGCGGGAACAGTCGGGAGCCCCTTCCCCGCAGGGCAGCCAGCGCTAGGAGTTCTGCACCAGGCGTCTGTAGTGTGGCATCACTTCGTGCTCAGGAAGGTGGAGAGCAAACTCCAAGGCCACCAGCACCGGGAACTCGAAGGCGATCAGCTCTCGCCTGTTCAGCCGGAACTTCTCTTCCAGTTTCTGCAACCACAGATGAAAGGAAAAAAATACAAACAAGACTAATGAGGGTTTGCCTTTCTAGTGCTTTTCAAAACATGCATGCTGCTGTCATTAATTTTCTGTCCCGATTGACTTGCATGGCTCCAGGTTTAGAAACTCGGAGCAGGGTGAACTGGATGTGCTGATTCCCTACTGTGAAGGTGAACTCACAAAGTTCTGCCAGCCATGCTATTTCTGACACGTTCGTCATTTCACTCGTTTCCTCTGCCAGAAGATACGTCTTCTAATGATCACATTGTACCACTGCAGGAACAGGAAACTCCTGGCTTCATGCAAACGTGGAAATCACTTGTGTAATGGAAGACATGCGTCTGGTAACTGTCCACAAATTTCCTAAGCTGCTCGAAATCACTAATTTTCCTTTCAACATTAGACTGTTACAACGCCTTACTGGGGACATTATTATTGCCACAATTAAATACATCTGATCTCAATACCTCAGAGGCAGAAGGTGTCATCTGCAACAACCATAAGAACAGTGAATAATAGAAACTACTATGCTCAAGGGGGATGAGATGGGTGTTATAGTTGATTTTCTGCTGTAATGTACTAAACCTCCCATCTGCTCTGCTGTTTTCGCTGGAATTGGATACTACAAGTAGGCAACCAGCTGTTCAGGGATATTTCCAACCCTTGTCCCCTTCCTGTGATCTCTGTGGCTTGCTACTTCTCTGCCCACTGGGTCTACTCAAAAGCTCAGTATGTCTTATGGATGGACCAACATTTCAAGATAGCAAGAGAGGTCAGATTCTTTCAACTCCCGTAGCTTGGGGTTTTTTGGTGGTTATTCAGAGGACTTTCTAACAAGCTGACTGTGGACCCAGCTCTGTGACTGTGGGAGAAGGCCATGAGTTCAGTTTTGCATCCATCCAAGTTCCCATGTCTCTTCCACTGAGTGAGCTGGTTGTGGCCGTATACCAAGCTACCTGCCTAACTTTCTGTAGCACTAAATCAGATCAGTATCTTAGTGTTTGCAAAAGGTTATGGAATAACACTCCCCCATGTTAACTCTCACATGGAGTAGGTGGAAGACCTACTCTACAAAAACACTACCTTACACTACAAAAAACAGCTGGAATGAAGTGTCCCAATGGGCACACATCTTTAAGGTTTCTTGCACAAAAGCTGAAGTTGATGAAAGAAATACAGATGTCTAAACTCCATCTGTAGTGAGTATCTGCATTTACCTCTCAAAAGGGAGTCCTTACTGACTCTCTTGAAAACACAATTAAAAGCAAAATGAATTTCCTGAGGGTTCACTTTTGACTCGTATTGATAAAACAGTGGTCAGATGCCCCTCAGATCTCACAGTACTTGACACCAGGGCCTCCTATCACATCAAACAGGCTTCCCATGCCTCTGCAGTGACATTGATCACTACTGCTTCCACAAAAACGTGTAACAAAAAAAGACATTTAGCTGGCTCTACGTTTAGGCTGAGAGCACATCCACTGGCAAGCAGGATTGCCTAGACCACACACTGGCACTTCATGTAGAAGGAACACTGGAAAACCACGGATACGTACATCTATAAGATGCTTGACTTCATGTTTTCTGAGGTCACTGCCAATTTTGGCTGCTAAAAGAACACAAGCTCCAGCACAAAGCTTTCTATTCTGCTTGTTCAGCTTCCCCTTGAGTGCGAGCTTCTCAAAGTAGACAAAGGCCATGGCCACTGTGGGCTCTTCAAAACCACATTCTTCTTGAGCAAGCTTGCGCATTTCTCTCTTCAAGCTGAGTAAAGAGACCAGACAAGTATGATGTGAACTGAATTTTAAAGCATTTCTCATTTTGCCCTAATAGTCATCTTTTCAGAGATTCCTGCTTAGTCAAATGGAGGGGAAAATCATAATAATTTACTGGGCAGATATCTTTATGCTCTGTTTTGAGGGCACATTTCATGGTACATTTTGATCTCACCCTTCCCTTCCTCTAGAAAAGCAACTGAAAACCTTGGACATTTTTAGTAACAATATTTCATCAGAGGTCTTGTGCGGCATACAATTTGTTTAGTGACAACAGCTTTGTTACTGGTTCTCTATATGCAGCTTTGCTGCTGGTTATGGTTGGTTAAGTCCAAACTGACAGTCTTTCCATGTACTGCAGCACTGCCTGGTTACAGCGCAATGTGGCTCAGTTCCCTTCTGGCCACTAGGGTCAAGTGGAATTATCATTACTGCAGTGGAGCAGAATGTCTAGCCTGCCACGTTGGAAACAGATGAAATATTACAATTTTGCTGTGAAGCTGACAACTCTTTTTCCTTCTGGCCATGCTTTCTCAACAAGGCACAAAAGTCAGCATTTCTCTTTCCTCAGTCTCCTTTAAGCTAAGTGCCATGAGCTTAGAGACTCTGTTGTGTTATTTTTCTGGGCATTTTAGTATAGTGCATGCCCAGCTCGCACCCTCGTCCCTTAAATTCCGCATTTGACACCTGATCAGTGTGTGTTCGTACATCCCTCTATCCTGTTTACTCAGACCACTAAGCAAAGTAATCATCTGACTTACTCTGGACCTCTGCTGGTCACTGCTCCTGGAAGATCAGTCAGTGCTGTGCTTCCCCTCATGTACAGCAGGAATTGCACTGAAATGTGGGACAGCGGCACCACATTGCAGCCTTACTGAGCTTTGCAACGTACCTTCTTATTTTGCTGAGGGTTAGCTTTATGTGAGGGAACTTCTCCTTAAAGGTCTCGTTCATGTCCTTCTTGAGATCTGATGGCTTCACGTAGTCTATGACTGTGGTCTGTAACACACGTCAGACAAAATTATTCTTTTAGTTTGTGAAAAACAAGATCACTGAATTCCCAGAAGCAGTCCCAATACTTTCAAGAGGTGGAAAAATTAAGTCTGAATTAAGGCAACAATTTGTGTCTGCTCTATCAAAACAAACAACCTATTCAGCACAATTCTTGAACAATGCACACCTCATTAGCATCCTTGAAGTATTGCTAAGAGTTTAAGATAAATGTGGGTGGATGAAACTACCAGAAAAGTCTTGTAAAACATCATCACAATAACTGTTTTGACAACCACATTTGGTGTTCATATCTCCATGAGGTTTTGAGACATATTTTGAGTTTCTCTCAAACTGATTCTTCAAGGAAACTGCTGGTACAAATTCAGTTCCGTCAATCTTTGTTTGGGTAGCATTTTGCCCAAATCCTCTGTCACCATTCACCTGGCCAAAATCTATCAGCAGAACAACAAACCAACTTTTATTTTGGGAATGTGTAAATTCTCTTCCGAACTTTGGCAGTTCTGCCCCTTGGTCAGAAGCGGAGAAGAGCCCAGCTTGGGCAGTTCGGGGACAGCATCCAGCCCCCTGCCAGTTTCAAGCGGGGGCAGTGGGAGAGCAGCAGTGTGCAGTGCAGTGAATTTTCCTGCCAGTAAAGTATCATTTCCTTTCTGATTCCTGGTTTTGATTAACTGTATTATGGCAAAGGGCTGTTATCACCAAACAAGAAGAGATGGAAAGAGGCATGCAAAACACTTGCTACATGTTATGCCTTTATAGAAGATGGAGCTTGCTGTAATATATCCTCATGGGAACCTAAATCAGAAAAAAAAGGCTGACTGCATATGTTTTCATGGGGTTTTTTTCATAAATATCCATATATTTTATCCATACTCTATGAAAGAGCTGGGGGAAGAGAGAGTGCAACAGTTCTAGACAGAAAGCAGACATTTCTTTGTATCCGATCATGTTGTTCTCTGATTCCAAAATAAGCATGAAGGGGAGTAAAACACAACTAACTTTTCCTGTACTTTACTTAGGAGATACAGTACTGAAATAATGAAGAGTTATAAGAATTTAAAAGAAAGCAGAGCATGTGTTTCCCTTGAATAGCACATAGCGGTATTTGAGGTAAACATACTGTAATGGAGAGGAAAAAACCAACTTTTTCCATGGGGTGTTGTTATGGTCATATACAAGTTTTAAAATGTGGGCCATTCTGCTATCTGATTTGCAGTGGGACAAGCATCATCTGTCAGATAAATTGCTCCCCACCAGGTCCTGGCAGATAATTCTCCTGGGCACATCACACACAACAGTTGCCTGAAGTAGTTCTAAGTACGAATGCTTGTGTGAGCCCCCGCCAGCATACTGAGGTGTTAAGCACTAGTCCAAATTTTTCTCAGTGAAGGGAATGATTTATTAAGGAAATTCAGTGCTGTTAAGGAAAGCTGCCCCTTTTAAGAAATCATCGAATAGGAGAAAGCCACATGTTCAGCCACCCCTGCTGGCCTGCATGCATATGGATGAACTTGAGTGCGGGTCTGGACACAGTGAAGTGCCATTGGGGTTAAAAATTCATATGCTGCCTTGATGCTCAGGCAAGCAATGTGCTACCACACATTGCTGATTAAAAGGAAGAGAGGAAAAGACAGGGATGAGAAACCTTGCTCTACCCAGGACTGGTGGGAAAGGCTTCAATGGAAAGTGTGGAGGTTGGAAGGATTACACACGCACCATGGCTCTTCACTGCAGACAGCTTCTCATGTGCTTCATCTCACTTGGCAGGGCTCAGCCCCCTGAAGCAGAAGAATTAAGATTGTACCAACTCCTTCATTCCTTTCTTTCCCTGGAATGTCACTGCCTGCCTGCCTGCCTACTTGCTGGTATTGTTGCCAAAGGATAATCAGCAAGTTGGGTGCTTCTGACGTACAGATACACTGGGAGTTTTATGTGTTAAGAGGGTTCCTCTCGGTACTGCTACAAAAGGACACTGAAACAAGCCACATAAAATGCAGACTGGTGCCATCTGCTACTCGAGGTACAGAAACATCGGTCCATGATACTCTTGCTTACAGAGTCAAGAGACATAAGGTTACACACTATTAAATCCAAAGATGATTTTAGTTATTTTTTGTCTTGGGCAATCCTAGAAATAGTGAGCTCAGTGTTACTGGGCAAAGCTACCCGACACTTTATTTCATGCTTCACCACAAACCTAACTGCCCGTTGTTTGTTCTTCATTACCACTGAGCTCCCTAGTTTTATCTTAATTATCTCTCTAAAAGTGATCATGTGTTTTTCTGGAAGACTTGCCTTCGTCCCTCTCCCGGTTATCTTCTCTCGCCCAGAGGAGAAGGCAATCACACAGGAACCTCGCCTGCATGACAGAAACCACTTCTCAGCAGAAAGGGCACAGCACCAGAGGGAGGGACTGTCCATCCTCCAGCCTCAGATGATGGGCTGCACAGAAATTATGTCAGACAGCAAGTTTCAGCTGCCTTCACCTCTAACTAGTAGGTGCCAGGGTGACTCCAGCTCTGGGGGTGATTGTGCAGCAGAGGATTGAGCCCCATAGCAGCAGCAGCAGCAGTCCCTTGGGGTGCACCTTTCCCTGTAGCTGGTCTGCAGGCACCAGCTTGTTTTACCTGGGACTCCTCTAGACTGTGGGAGATTTGCCAGAATTCAGCTAAATTCTCTTTAGAAGGAGAAAAGCTCTTTTTAAAAATTTCATTTAAAACCAAGCATTCAGGGGCTTGAGACTAAGCAGATGGCTTAAAAACTGAAAATGGTAAAGAGGTACAGCTATTTTTAAACTCAAAGATTTGTCAATTTTGTCCTGTTGATAAGAATCTCCTCCTCCAACTCTGAATACTGCTGCTTCCTGTGAGACAATAATCTCTATGATATAAATCACATAAATGAAATCCAGATGAAAGCTGGTGTGTGCTGGTTTTGATTCATGTAACAGGATAATGGCAGCATGTTTGAACACACTGGTTCTAAGGCAACTGTCTCATCTTGTTAGTGCCATGCTGAAGAACTCAGCTAACTGCCCTTATTCTCAAGAAAAGAATTTATGCAAGTTCTTTTTCCCCCCCTTGAATTTTTTTCCTTTGTAGCTGCTACAGAAGCCAGACTTTGAGGAATGGGAGGCTGCTTGCTCAGCTGGTGCCTACAGAAATGCATTCTGTGCACGGGACCCTGCCCACCAGGGAGGCAGGCAGCAAAAAATCCCTAAAGAATATCTGTTGAGAGGTAATTTAAAAGCAATGCTGAATCAGCATCTATTGAGCGATCAAATCAGTTACCTCTTCAAACTCTTTCTGACCATGCACCTGAGCACCCCTCCACCTGGCTGTGCCTCGGCACTCACAAGTCTACAGAGAAATCCCAGTCCCCAACCCTGCTCCTGCCCAGGGCACCTCATGCACCCTGCAAACAGCTTGGCACTGAGCAGCAACCCTTTGCTGCTGCCCCTGCCCATGAAATATAAAGCAGAGGAAACCTCTGGGATGGCCAAGTGACCCACAAGAACCAGCTGCGATCTGACAAGAGAGGGCTTGGACCCAACATTATTCTTCTCTGCCTGCTGTCTGCTCAGCATTTACGCTTCTCATCTCTGTTTTAAGCTGTATCATTGCACTTGAGCTGCCTGTGTGTCCCAAACAAAGCTGCCACGTGGAAATTACAGGACTGTACGTCCAGGACGATTCTGGTATTGCCTGTATCAGAGCACTGTTCAACGCCAATGCTCCACATTTTATGAAGGGTTTGCAAATGTTTCCCTAAAAGGAGCACAGCTTTTTTTTTTTTTTTTTTTATCCAAACATGTGTTCTTATACATAGTATTATTCCCTACCTGGCAAGCACTCTGTACTCCCAGAGCTGTCAAGACACATGAGCAAGGCACTGAGAACTACCAAACTGTCTCTCTCATGCTGTAATCTCCAATGTTTCTAACTTCTGTCATCCAGAACCGTCTGTCTTGTTTCTCACAGTTTATTTGCACGAAACACATTTCACTTCAGTATTCAGCAATACTCCTTTGTGGGCTCTGCTCAGGTTCTCTGTATACAAATCTGTGCATGTATATTTTAGTTTGGCGATGGAAATTGCACAAGACAAATTAAATCCTTGATATATGGTAGCTGACAGATGCCTGGACAGCATGATGAACGCTTCAGCCCAAGTCTGTACTCTGCAGAGTTTTTGCATGGCTGGCAGTTTTGAATTTGGAGCCTAGCTTGTGTGTTATTCACAAGCGTTTTCAAGCAGCTGCTTTCTCATAGGAAAGCTGTATATATAGCTTCCTAAATATGGGGCAGGAGAGGATGCCTGAAATGGTTGGAAAGACTGGCAGGATGAAATATTGTTGAAAATAAATCCTACTTTGGCACGCAACCAGTAAAAGATGATCTAGCCTTGGATGCCTTCATCTCCTGCTTAAGAAGGATAAAATCAGAATAAAATAGGTGAATAAAATGAAAGATATATGATAGCCTCTCTTCAGCTGTTGTTACTGTGTACCCCTGATAAATCTACTTCACAGAGAGCAGACAGAAGAGTGATACCTGAAACGGACTTTTGGTAGGTCAATGGTAAGTTCTCAGACAAACAAGAAGTGAAAAGAAGTCAATGACTATGCACTGCCTGGCTACCTTAGTGCACACCAGAGGTGACCAGCTATGTACCTATTAACTGCCAGTAATGTAATTAATATACTTATTGTTGAAGATGCACATATATAGGAAATCCTGATAGATCAGAGGTTTAAAACTGTGATGGAAAATGGGATTGACTCCTTATTATAATTAAAATGTAAAAAAAAAAGGAAAATACAAGACTAAAATAAGGTGTTTCTGTTATTAGAAAGTTATAAACATTCAAGGATCTTAAACTGAAAGATTTCCAATTTCACAAAGTAAATAATCTCAAAACTGCCTCTTTGAAATTAAGTACAAGGAAGGACACCAGTTTATTTTGTACTGTTAACACACTGGAATTATTCTCAACTAATACAGTGTGCCATTGTTACAAAATAGTTGTTTATTGGAGTCTCAGCCAAATATAGAATCAAATGCGTAGAGCACAGGGTTTAAATATGATTATCTACCACCACTGCAATCCTCTGCTCCCTGAGACTTTTGGGTACAAGGTCAGGAGCTGCTAAAAAAGCATCTGGAGATACTTAATTTACAACTACGGAAGTGGCTCGAAGAATAGGGTGACAGCACCGAAGGACACCGGCGGTAGTGGAGTCCTCCTGACCTTCATGCTCCTTTTCAAAGACAGAACGCGGGAGCGAGAGACCAAATACATTATATCATCATGCAGGGCTTTTGCTAGACCAAATGTCCAGGGCAGCAAGCAGTTCTAATTTTAAAATCACACTGGAGGACTAATATTTAATAACGCAGCCTGGCTGTGCTCGACGCTAGTGCAGTACCTGGCCAATGCAGGCTGACAGAGAGCTGCTGTAACAGCACTGCAGACTTTGGTGACATGCTTTTTTTATTAGTGGTGTAGAGATGTTGACTTATTTTTATATAATGAAACAACACACTGAAACTGTAGTTCAGTACCCAGACATAGTTCCACATGTATCCCGTATCCCTTAAGCACAGACAGATGGATATTTCAGGGATGTTATTACAGAGGGATCACTCGAAGTCAAGGTGCAACTCATTTGGGCTTTTCTTTTGCTGTGAGTTTTGGCAATGTACAGTGGCCAGTTGATATGCTCCTGAGTTTCTGCATTACCAACAAAAGCAGGACTGTGGGGTCATGCCTGTGGATAGTGAGTTTTCTACTTCTGCACAGGAGTTTCTGCTGGAAAGAATGCAAGGAGACCAGGGAGGCATTGATGAGGCTGTACATTTGCTAGTTGACGTGATATTCCAAGGAAGAAATTAGTGCTCTGTCTGGTAGATAAAGTTCCTGTTTTAGAGAGATTTAAGAATCTGAAAGAATTCCTGTTTTAGCAGCATCAGCCAGGAAGACATCTGTTAACCATGACATGATGCTTCCCTCCTCTGCCCCACCCCCCAGCATGAAATTTTTCTACCACGTACTGTTTATATTGTGGCAGAAATTGCTGACTCTCCTACAACACAACACAAAACTAAATAATTTCTCCAGGGTAGACCGGAGTTTAAATACAGCTAATACAATTAATAGAAGCTGCAGAGTTTGTGTTGGGAAAGTATTGAAGAATACTTCTACAACTGTCCCCTGACAGGCAATTTGTGGGTATTACTTTTAGAAATGTGACAGGGAAGTGTATACACTTTCAAGCCAAGAGCTTCACTACAAAAAAAAAGACCAAACTGAATGTACTTCTCCTTCCCCACAGCTATCTTCAAGGAGGAAGCTCAGCTCCTCCTTGAAAACAGCTGAGAACTTGCAGTTAAAGCTCCTCCACAAGTCAAGGCTAATTTGGTTCAGTGAAATTAAAAGACTATAAAGTCAACGTCAGTGATGATAAACTTGGGGTCCGCAAAAATGGAGCACACTGAGTGCTAGTTGCATGAATTTCTGAGCAAAATCCAAGCCAGACCACACATTTTGTCCATCTTACGCCTCGGGATAAAGCCTGCAGTGTTTACTGATGCAGTATTCATACAGACCTGAACAGAGCTTTGCCAGCAGAGAAATCCTGGCCTGCAAAGCCCAAGCCAGGCTCATGGGAGTAATAACAGTGCGTGTAGCTCTATCCCGCAGTCAGTGCCGCAGCCCAGCATCCACTCCTCTCGCACACCTTCCCCCCATTAATTGCTTTGGCATCCATAAGGAAGGGCGAGGGGAGTATCTACAAGCTTGCAGCTGTCAAGCATTAATGCTAAATCCTGGCCAAGTAACAGAACTTTAATTACAAGCTGCAGCTCTCCACGCACAACGAAATGCTGGGCGCTGACGTAAGAGCCGCCCTCAGCTGCTCCAGTGCTTGCGAGAGGCAGCAATTACAGCTACGCTCCGCTCGGGACCAGGGGCTGGTCTCGGTCTCTGTTCAGCAGCTCTGCAGCTCTGCAGTCATTTGGCTGAGCTCTGTCACTACCACAGTGGCTGCGCAAAGCCAGGGAAAAAGCACAGGCTTCTCGCCGGCCCCAGACTGCAATTTGCTTTCATTGAAGCATATGCTGATTTTTATATTTGGGGGAGAAAATTACTTGAAATTGCTGCTAACGCTGGTGTGAACTACAGGGGGAGGGAATGCCAGTTGAGTCAGGAAAGTCTAGAATGGATGGGAGTAAAGTCTTTTACATAGCCAATATGGGCTTATATTCAGCAGCTCTACGCACAAGCCCGCCTTGCCTGAGTTGCAAAATTCTATTTAAATTGTAAGCTCCCAGGACACTCCAGCACCACCTTTTCTCCTTTCTCTTGGCTGAAGGAAACACCAGCCCCTTGTGAAATCTTTCATCTGAACACTGAAGAACAACCAGCCACTCCTCAGTTTCCTGCAAAGCTGTGAAGCTACGCTGCTTCGACCACAGGCACATGAAATCCTAGAATAACAGGTCTCTTGGCATGTTCCTGTGATTCCCACCAACAAAAGAAACACATCACTTAGTGTCCTTCAGCCCTTTTTCATATTAGTGCCTGCCTTCAGAGAGGGAGATGGGAGTGCTGCAGATCCTCAGGCAGTGCTGAAGAAGTGATGTCTGGCAGGCAGATTCAGGCAGAAAAAGCTCCAAAAAAGTCAAATAAGGCATTTTTCCAGAACACAGCAGAGACAAAGAAAAAGCAGGGAGATCTCTGTCAATGCAGATATATTCTAGATAAACAATGACATTGATTTTAACAATTGCCCTTGAAGTCCATTTTTCACCTTATATTTTTCTAGTCATACCTCTGTCACAATGAAAATTCCCTGTCAGCTCCTTTTAGCAATAAAAGTACAACTACAGACCTCAAAATGCTGCCATCAACCAGCATATGGAGAAGAAGGGTATTAAACAACCACTCCTGGATGGAGACCTTCCCTGCAGGATGCTGTCCTGGCTACCCTATTTTGACTCATCCAACCATGCCCATCACAACACCAAGGTGAAAAGGGATCAAAGAACCCAGGTGATCCTACAGCACTCATACTGCCTGGTGCACATTTGCAGCCTGAGGAAGGTCAGAAGCACAACCAAGACTGTTAGACCCATGTTCACTTTGCATGTTGGCTAACAACATCTTTCTCCTTGGGGGAAGACAGTTCCCTGTCTATGACAGTGACCACATCAAGACCTGACAAATATTTTCCCACACAGAGGTATCTGCTATAAAAGGTTGTCACTTTGTGGCTTGGCAGCAAAAAAATAGCTTGCCAACCCTTAAAGGATTACTGGCCAAAAGTAAGCAGAGGACATTCTGGACTTCCCATTTGAAAATCTAGCATAAACACAGCCTTAGAGTCCAACTAAGCCTCAGTGTGCAATGGCAGAATGCTCCTCGTAGCAAAGAGATAATCTTCAATCTACATGAAACACATAAAATTCATTTTGAAGAAGGAGCACCCAAGAGCGACATTACCCCCAGGGTGGAGGGCAGATGAGAGCATACAAAGACTGTATCTTCACAAAATTTAGCAGTTTCTTAAATAACGTCTTCTGCTCCCAGTTAAGCAAGGACAACACTTTAGATGTTGGTGTTTCAAACAAAATTTGTATATAGGTAAGAGTACTAGGTCAGTGCTTTGGGGGAAAATAAAAATGAATCTTTTCTCTACTGCCTAATACTACTCTGGATGTATAACTCAGACAGATAAGTGCTCACACATGTAACTGCACTGCATCTTGCAGTAGTCCTGCCAAAATAACACACCACAGTCTACAGACGTGGTGCAACCAAAAAATGGCTACAGAAGTCTCTCACCACAGAAAACATTGAGTTAGAGCATAGAGTAAGGAATCTTACAGTTATGCATCTGTATCATTAAGGGTTTGGATATAGTGAGAAATATACAGGTGCTGCTTGTAATTGCTGCAATTAAAGGAAGGACTCTCCCATGGTGAAATAAATACCTGGGAAAAAAAGCTGTTCAGAGGAGTGAATGATAAGCATCAAAACACAGCACAGCTTCATGACTTCAGAGAAACCCCAATGGGTATCCTCCTATTTTGTAATAGGTGCCAATTCGAGGAAGTATAAACTTTCCTCTGAGTGCAAGAGAATGAATGCATTGTTTGAACAAGCCTTTCATCTAAAGCATTTATGAAATACAGCCATAATAAAAGCATTTACTTTTGTAATACCTCCACAAGTTTGTTTTAACATGTCCTGGTAAGTAACTGTCATTTAGAACAAAGCATTCCAAATGGTTGTTATTAGCAGGTTAAAAATAATAATAATCTTCATAAAATACAGCCAAATACAACCTCAAACCTTCCAAACTTTGTTACCAAAATTTATCTGTGCTACACTGAATCACTTACCATATATGAAGGAAATATTAAAACCCGCTTATGTTTGCCACATGGCCATTGAGGATCATCTAAAAGATTTGGGTCATATTCAACAAAGTCTCCCAGGTCGCTACCTATAAAAACAACAGTAAATATAAGAAAGAAATTCATTACATCAAGAAATCTCTGGACTTAAGAGAAGTGGCAAACAAGTTTACAGATACTGCACAATACTATCTTCATTCAAGGTATTTGATAGCAATGAAAAATTGCTCTGAATCCTGAAAACTCTAAATATTTCTATACTAATGTGATTTGCAAAGATATAGAGGATGTACAGCTTTTGAATTACCTGGAAAATGTGAACTTAGAGCTTAGAGAACTGCAAAATTATATAAAGCTCCACAATGACTTTTATTCCCAGCAACAAGTTTTCATCTGTTTATGCATAGTTTTGATTTATTTCATTTACCATGCCAAAATATCTCAAGCATATACTGCTTTGGCTTATGTTTTGTGTCCAGTTTTGTAAACACAGCCCATTCCAGCCTAATAAAGGTCACAAGTGAATTTACACCTTCAGCTTATGACTACTGTGTTGCCACTGTAAATTTTCCACAGCAAAAGAAGGTAACGATAAGCCTGATGCAGGAGGAACAAATGATGCCAACGACAGGAGGAGGCACACAGTGAGTGCCATCAGGGGCTGTCAATAAGAACAACGTGCTTGCTTACCTAACTTTCCATCACTCCTAAGCAAGCTTTGCTAAACAAATACAGAATGAACCCTGTTCCACCCATGACACAAGACTATATTCTGCTTCATTTAAGATAAAAGGGGGACTAAAACCCATGCCCATCCTTCACAGTAACTGCCTATCATCATTGCACACAAGGATATCAAAACAAGCTTCTTGAGAAGTTACCTGCATCAATGCTCCCCTGGGTGCTGTTAGCTCTTGCCAAAGAAAGGCTACGGTGGCTTGCATTGCGAAATTGGGAGAAAGATGAGGTGGAATCTATTGTGTTCCTCCGAGTTCCCAGAGCATTGGTGGGAAACAGGAACTGTGTATAAGAAACCGTCTAAAAAAAAGTCAGAATGGACAGACAGTTACTTTCAGCCCAGCTCAGCTGCAGTGGGATGCCTTTGCTGCATTCCAATTGGAAGCAAGAGAAGCCAAATTAATGGACGATTTTCTGGATTTAGTAGTTAGGCACATATGAATAAAACCCAGTCACCTACATTTGCTTCAGTGCAGTCAGTTTATCCATGCAAAAATATTTTTGCAAAGGCATTAATTCTTCAGCAAAATAAACACACACACACAAGCTCTAATACACTGGATTTACAAAATCCTACTCAAGGGTCAGATTTAAAAATATGTCACTTTGGTCAGGTTTTTTTCAGTGGGCCTTCTCTGTAGCAGATTTCAGCAGTTCCTTTACTGAACTAGCATCATCTATATGGGTCCCTCAGCACACAGCTGCCAGAGGCAAATCACTTGAACATTGATGAACTTAAGCACTTTCTCTGCTATTTTTGTTCTTCAGGACTTTTTCTGGCAGTCTTATTGGTATATAAGTGAGCTCCAGTTCACACCAATAGTTGAAGGAGATCATTTACTACCTCCCAACATAGACTAACTGTGAATGAGTAACTTGTGCCAAAATTATTTTTAGAGTGCACTGGTTCTCTGCTTGTACCCTTGGCCAGGAATAGGCTACACCTTGCTTCTCGTTGGCTGATTTTCCAAAAATAACATTGTATTGAAGAGAAAAAATGAGTCTCAGACTCTAGACTGGTTTACAAGACGGTCAGAACGGGTATCAAATAAAACATGTGAGCTTTCATTTATTTGTAAGCAGACAGATAGTCCTCAGGAATTTACAGCCTGTGATCTGGCCTGACATCTGGTTAGGTGAGCACACTATGTGTAGCAGCATTGACCTAGGGCCCTTAAATCCATATAGGACAGCAGATTGGGTAAACTGAACTGTAGAAAGTAAATCAGGCTTCCAGCAAGACTGTTTTCTTTTATGCTTAAAGCTGTCTTTCCTCTGTATACTTCTTTAAAATGAATCACTTCTCTAAAGATTCATAATTGCTTATTCTATTCAAGTGAATGAACTCTCGGATTTCGAAAGACTCATCAGATTTGTGATACTGTTTTCCTGCTCTTTGGAAAAATATATTGTTAAGAAAAATTTTATTAAATACAATTGAAAGCAACAGAATTACAGCTTACAACTCTCACCAATTATTTTCAAACTCCTGGCAATGCACTCTGCAGTGATACCTCCTCCTAGAGCCAGGGGAAGGTTGCATAATTCAGTAATGCTTTAGAGACTCAGATACTACTAGAGGCAAATTTCTTCAGGGATACAGAGTTGTTTGCATTGGTAGCTTGGGCAGTCCTCATCAGTTTCTGCTAAGCTTATTTACAATTGCACATACTGTGCTTTAACTACAGTTAACACTGCTTGTTATAATTTATAACTGTGCTCATTATTAGTTCAGCCATTTTTTCCCTTATAACATAAAATCAAGGGGAGTAGGAACTGAAGCATCCCCACCTTCCCATCTGCTCCAAGCTCCACACCTTCAAGACCAATTATCTCTTTCAGGCACACTCCAGTAGAATGGCACTGGCGTCCACCATCCAGTTTCATATCCCTGGGAAACAGAAACAAGAGCAGGAACAGCTCTTAATATGCATGTATTGTTACCTTCCACCACTCAATGCTGAAATAAGGTGCAGCATTAATCTAAACATGCCAATGCAAAGCACAGATCAGACAACTTTTCCTACGGGAAGCACTCGTGTTGTCTGAAATACATTACAGAGAAAACCCCCACTGTGTTGCAGGTTGCAGCTCCTACCTCACCTATGGCGCAGAGCAAGGTTCCCCATCACTGGGTACCTCGGACAGAACCTGGCACTGTGAAAGAACTGCAAATGATAAACACTTCAAGTGAAATACAACCATTCAGCATGAACACTTAACAGCCATGTAGCTAGCAGACAGATGCTCCCAGATCACACATCTTTCTCCTCTACACAAGATCTAGATGAAAGCCTCTGTGAAGGATTCCCGCTCCTCCAAGCACAGGAGACTGCCTGAAGTCCAGTGACTCTCCTGCTGAAGGCTGACAGGAGAAACCCAGTTTTCCATCACCTTGGGATGGAAAGCTGGGGATCTACTTTAGAAGGACTAACCCACCCAGCAGCTGACACTTGGAGACAAATGAGATGCTTGAGACATGCACGCTGAATCCCATGCTTTAGCCTCATGATCAAAATGTGAGCTAAGGTGAAAGAGACTGTGAGCAAATTTGTGCTCCAGAATCGGCAGCTGCATACGACTCCGGACTATTTATCTTGCAGTGTTTTCCTGCCTGATTTCCACTGAGGTCCAAGTATGTGCTTAAAAATCTGTGCGGGACAGATGCTGACACTGAGGCAGGGAGAAGCCCTGCAGGCTCTTCATCCAGTTGCAGGGCTGGGTTATCTCCTGCTGTGTCTCTGCACACCCTCTTTCCTTGTCTTTCCTTTTCAACCTATCACACACTTTATTTCTCTGAAACTTGGCAATCCTGAGTCCCCAGTAAATCATGTACCTTACTGCTGGAAAAAGTCCAACACGTCTATCTGCTGGAAAACATACTTCAGTGACACAGGAAAAGACTGTATCGAGTTTCTAATCCCAACAAAGTCCTCTGAGTTTCTTGATTGGAGTTCACTTAGCACAGTGTCATATTATCATTCTTGTTTCCTGATATCATGTTACTGGGGGGCTGGACAAATAATTATGTAAAAATAACCCTCTGTCAGAAGCAGGGTATTAGCCTCTCCATTTCCGTGAAGAAAGTGCTTAAGGGGACTATTTCTCAGAGCGATAAATGCCAAATAGTAACTATTTCAGCGGGTCTTGTCTATGAAACAAGCACAGAACCTGAGGAAGCCCCTGAACCCAAAACTGAAAAAAAATATCTGAATCCCCTGAAATCAGACCAGATTAGTTTCCTTCCATTCAATATCTTACAGATCTTAGAGAAGAAGAAATAATTCAGTTACAACTTTGAAAACAAGGCATAGAGAAATTTTTCCATGCAATTAACAGACATGAATAGATAACTCTGTAATTTATCAAATGGAAATCCATCATCCTTTGAAGAGACAGCACAGCAGCTTTAAAAATTAAAGAGCAGCTCTGGGGACTGAAAAGAAATCAGTGCTCTGGAAGCCGGGTCAGCTGGCATGTGTGAGCACACACAGGAATGATCCCTGGACATTAGCTGAAGATCAATGGACACTAATGCCTCCATTTCCCTACATTTCTGATGTTTCTAAAGGAGACTCTCCTTTCAGGATCCTGTGAACAACACTGCAGTCATTCTCCCTCATCCTAGGCGTTTTGCAAAGGCTTCTTGGGGTCTTCCCGTCCTCCACATATGCTCTATATTTCTAGGTAGTATATGCTTACTTGTGTTGTAAAATGGAGTGATAAAATATTACTGTTTGGAGAGAAACATGTCCATAAACCAGAGAATTAAACTCCCTCTTTTGAGGAAAATCAGTACTAAACAATGCACAGTTTTTTATGAATGTATAAATGGAAGAGCTCATCCTGGCTTTTACACATCCTCCTCTCACTCATAAAAGATCTTGGTGAGCACCTAATATGGAATTCCTATGCTATTTTACTGTATTACTATGATCAACAGCAAGCTAGTCAAGTTTTTGCAGGACACGTCTTGATTTTTTTTCCCTCCCTCCTACTAAAGACAAAAGAGTTCATGAAGGCCTCAGCAAAGCTCTTGCTGGGAGACCAAGCCCAAGGGCTGCCACGCTGCTGTTGGGTAGAGCTGCAGCACAGATGCTTTCTCCTCACACTCCCAAAATCCCAAGAGTAACAGGTAGGAAAGACTAGAGGACGCCTTCACTTAGCCCTCTCCAAATGGCAAGTTGTGCCTGGGGATGCGTCAGGACGGCTGTTTGGGTACAGCCACCACACCAGTGCAGCCAACCACCACCACCAAGTTCTTCAGGACACAGGCACTGGCATGGCACCGCAGCTGAGGGGCCCCACAGGGGAGGAGCACATGCAGGACAGGCACTTCATATAAAAAAAGTCAAGCTTTCACTGTGTTTAAGTTATTTAGATTACTGACGGGACTGAGGAACTGCACATACCAATATACAATAGTAAATGGTGCTTAGAAAATGTAGAGTAGGAAAGACAGTCCTCACCAAAGAGGTTTTTACGTGAAGAAAACTTCCTTGCTCCTCTTCCCCAGTTTTGATTTTTCTGATTTAATTCTAAATGTGCTTTTTAACAAGCTTTTCAAGGGATTCGAGCAGACACAGAAAAGCAAAAATAAATCATAGGAATTTAATTTTACTACCTTCCCTTTATTTAAGCAAAGAAAACTTGAGGAAATGAGAAGATCAGGGATAATATTTCCTTAGGAGACAAAAAAGTAGATCCCAGTTTCTGTCAAAGTTTGGGGAGTTACTTTGATTTACATCAATATCAAGCTCTAGATATTCTATTCATGCATACCATTTCCAGAAAGCTGAGTAATGTTATAAACTCCACTCAAGATTGAGTATAGTATTTTAGTTATCCAGGACTGCAGAATGTTGAGAAATACATTTGGTCCAGGTAGCTGAGCTCACAAGTTACAGATTGAGATGCAGATTGAAATGCAGTCTGAGCTCTTGGTGGCATCCCGAGGCAAGAGGCCATGAACAGCCAGCTTTGGGGATAAAAAAGGGCATGAAGATGGATGCCAGCCAGGTGAATGGACACTGGGAAACACAGCAAGAGCTGGGAATTGCCAACCTTTTAGATAACAAAGGAGATGAAGACCAGTGATGCCAGTGAGGTGGATGGATGCAGAGAGCTGATGACTAGGGAGGAAGAATGAGACTTCTGAGGGTGTAGAAGCCCAGGTTCCTTTGCTGGGGATGCTCCTTGGAGGCACCCACATAGAGGTATTTCTGTGTTACTTAGCTGTGGATAAATGGCTTCATGGAACAAGATGTTTCAGTCTCTGGTATGGGAAACTTGGTGTGGAACCGGTAAGGAAACATGGTCTGATTGCGTGTGCATGTGGTGAGTTTAGGGAGGGAAGCGGGATGCTGTTGGCTCACTTGGAGCTGCCTGCTGTGAAACAGCTTCAGTCCCAGCAGTTAAAGTCTCTGGCCTTGGGAGTGTGACTGCCAGAGAGTCTCGTGAGTGGTCAGATTGGGTGGTTCCCTGAAAAAAAAAATATAAAAAGTTCCTCCATCTAACATAGTTCACAGATTTTCTTGGAAGAATACCAGGTGACTTGGGATCCCAGATTTGTTGTCGGATGGTGAAAAGTTTTACTCAGCAGATAGATAAGGATCCAAACAAGAAATCTCACCGTGTCTTTTATCAGCCAGGCCAGGATTAACAAAACATAAATTGGATGCTGTTAACTTTGGAAGTATAACATTTCCTTAATGAACCAAATGTTATGCTTTGACATGATCTACAAAGTCCCATGCAAGACTCCTGCTGGGCACTTGCTCTTTAAATGACAGTAACAGTTGAGCGCTGGAACCCGTGAATAATTTAGGAGTCCATGAAATATTAAATAGATTTCTAGATACATGAGAAAGCCTTCTGCTTACTGAGAAAAGGAATTTGATAATTGTTATTTAGAGATGTCAACCTTCTGTTAAGATTTATTCTGAAAGCAAAAGCAATTCATGAGACACCAAGAAAAGATACCATTCTCATCTGTCACTGTAAATAATTTCTACTTATCATGTCTGTTTACAGGAACAAGGACGATGACAGCTCTGGAAAACATGCACTGTCAGTCAATCCAGCAGATTTCCCACTGCCTGAGACTGTCTGCTGTAACTGATGGAGAGCTTTCAGAGCCTAATGCCAGAACAGTGTTGCCAGAACAGCTCCAGTTGCAATTTACAGGGAGAGGGGGTTGAAAACTCCTGGAAAGATGGCCCTAATGGGCCAGTTCCTTTATCCCTCTCCGTCAGCACACCAGCTCTTTTCCTGATGTTTTGCCCAACACAGAATAAAAGTATTAGGGAGATTCATTGATTAATTTCAATCAAAGGGAACATGACAACTCAAAAGAATGAGCAATGGTGGTTCTATAAAATTCATACATGAGATGATTAGTTTTGAAATGTTCTGTTGTGGGGAAAATCCCTCAATTTATGTATCTTTCTGTAAAGCAAATGCATGCTTGGTTTTGGTTTTTTGTTCAATTTGTGAGAAGCAGAGAAAACGAGCAGTGGTAAAGAAAAGCAGGGATATTTCAGTTTCCCTATTATAAGCTAAAAGAATGAATAGGCCTGCAGAATGATAAATGCTCAGGAAAAGCATTCAAGATTGATGACTTAATCAAAACTGCCTCGCATACAACATGTTTCAGGGAAGGACAGCAAGGAACTTAGTAACAAAGCTGAAGGACACAGGAGTACCCTGCTTTGCTACTATCCATAGGGCAATTTAGACGCTTTCATTTCTCCTGTAAATATCGCCCTGTTTTCCACACTCTGCCAAATAAATGATGGCAGGGGTGTGGCAGGGGTGCAAGACAACCTCACCTAAATGCTTCTTTTTGCCTCATTTTGCATAAGACTTTCTTACCCAGTTTGAACACTAAAGATGAACAAAGACTGCACAGTTCAGGTAAGAAAAAACTGCTGAGAATGCCAGGTCTGTGGACTAATTGATCATTGTGCTTAGATGTTATTTGGGGTGATGGTATTGCAAACCTCTTGCTGGCAATCACTGAACTCATTACTGTTCTGGCCAGCACTTAGTTAACTTCAAAGTTAAATTCAGCAGTGACTTGTCTTTAGAAACTGGATGAAGCTGGTTAGTAGCATTTCTGAGAAAGACACAAATTCTTTTTATCTAACAACTTGCTGCTTTACTTCAGAAGAATGGTCCGCTTCCTGGGCTTCAATCCATTCGATTACTCATACTGCATTATTTCCCCTAGCTGGAGGCAAGTTGCATCAAATGAATACCTGTATTTTGTCAAGACAGCAATATTCAGCAGCTATGTCTGCTGCAGATAAGTTTCTAACCCCTTAATGAATTCAGTGCCATGAAGAATAAAAGATGAGGTCAATTGGCCATTCTTATAAGGACGTTCACTGCCTGATGCTCTGAGTTTTCTGCCCTGTAGCTCATCACGTCCAGCCCTGCCATCAGTCAGTCACTGCGAGCCCAGTGGCTGAGAGTTCAGTCTAAGACTGACCATTCTGCAGTGGTGCATTTCTGCATTTGTGTGACACCACCAGCTCTCCTGCTCCCCCAGGTCCTCCAGATTCATCTTCAGGACAGGACTTCACAGGAACTTGGAAGCTCTTACAAGGTTCTTACAACACCAAAAATATCAGAATAGGTAGAATTTCAATCTGTGAATGCTTTTACATTGATAAAAAATAAGCCTAAAATGTTTCAAAAACATTTTTAATCATGAACCATAATGGTGTGTGCTAAAGGAAAAAAAAATCAGAATTACAAACCCAACCAACTATACTACCTGCTGTTCTTGGGGGGAAAGACAACCCAGTACCTTCTCCCTCCTTTATAAAACACTTAACAGTGACAGACCTACATCACCATCACCTTTTTTTGAAACTGCTTAAGCACCTAAAATACCAATAAGAACTAGACTGTTCTCACTTGGCCACAAGCATATGCAGAGCCTTTTTGTGGGTCACCATGTCATGCATGACACATGGAACAACTCTGACAACCTCTGTGAGGACTACCAGAGTTGTACCATCTCCTTGGAAGTTTATGGAGAAGTGGTGCCTCGAGAAGCTTCAGGATGAGGCAAGTAATGGAGAGTGGGTTCCCTTCTCAGCTCAGGTTATCTGCCTTTTCCAGGGTAGCTACCTTCAGGCAGGGCTGAACCTGGTCCTTCTCCATCCTGGCTGGGGTCACACAGTGGATGGGCAGAGCAGCCTTGTGCAGACCATGCTGGGGAGTAGGGTGGGCAGAAACCTGCAGACACGCTCCTGGAGTCTGGCTGTAACAGTTCCTCTTTAGGGACTCGAGTGCCCGGAGCATGACCTGCCTAATGGCTAAAAGGCTAATATCTGCTGTGTCTGATCCCCAGCTCTTGTCTCAAAGGGCTGAAATCCAATTCACCTCAAACCATCTGGAGCCCATTTCCAAATGAATAATTCCTTCAAGTCTTGTTTAATCCATCTGCAAATGGCTTCACTCTTTGGTTTGCCAAGACAGAGATCCCTCTTGAGGGCCCAGACCAGGTCAGCGTGCAGGTGTACATGCCTGTGCTGAGCGCGGTTGTGATGGGGCATCTACCTGCTGTCGACCTGAGGCATCTTCCCCTGTTCTGGAAGAAGAACAGTATCAAGGCTCAACTCCACTTGCTGTGAGCTTCCACTGTGACAACCAACCTCTGACAAAGGAGGTGTGTGCCACAGCAGTTCAGGGGATGCACAAGGTGCACCTTTGATAAAAATGGGGAGTCACTACTTCCAATTTTCTGCCCATCAGCAGAACTAGATAGGGGTTAATTCTCATCTCTGGCAAGTAAGGTAGGTAGTGGATGCTGAGCCAGGAATCCAGTTTCAATACCCATCACAAAGTAGCTCATCTATCTTCCAGAGTACTATATATTTAAAGAAGAAAGAGGAACTTGAAGAATAATATTGTCATAACATTACATATGATGCTTCAAATTTGCAACTATCATTAAAAGGTTTGATGACTGTGGGCTGTAACACCAAGAGATGCTGGGGACCAAGGGATGCCAGCAGGCAAGATGCTCGGCACCTCCTTCAGCTCCTGACTTGCAGTGTAGCTTTCCTTACATTGCTTTCACCTGGCTATGTCTGGTCTCACAGCTGCTCTGCTCATCTAGAAAAGCAAGCTCTGGTCCAGTCCATTACCCTACTCTTGGCCATGAAAAGCAGTGAAACTGTGCCTGTATTCATGCCTCTAGCAAAGATGCCAGTAATCTTAATGTCATCAGATCTGGAGGGAATTTATGGCCTGGATCCATAAAAGTACCTGCCTCTCAGTGACTCCAGCATGAGATAATGCATTACAAAACCTTTGTCAATTTAGTTTTAGTTCTCCCTTTTTCCCCTGCACAAAAGCACTTGAAGCTAAAGCACAAGGTTTCCACTGGACACAAGAGAGGGACAAAATTTTGAGGACAGAAAATTTTAGTGATTAGATCTGTACATGACTTTTTTTCTCCCCACATCAGTCTCTGCTTTAGACATTTTACTTCTCTTCATTTTAACAGAGAAAACTAGAGAGGGTAATTCCCCCAGCACATGGTGTCCTTCCTTCTCAGCCTCAGAAAATACCATCAGATTGGCCTTCTGAAACTTCAGGGAGAAAAACCTGCCATTGATCACTGGCAGCCTCTACAGTGCTCTGGAGCACATCTGCCTTCAAAAGCCTCTTGCCAGCTTCACTCCAGTGAACTGGCAGCTGCTCAGCTGCTGGGGAGGTGGATTTGGGAAACATATTCCAGGGGACACCTCAGACTTCATCCTCTCATGTATATTTCTATGACTCTCCTTCCTGCAACACCCAGACCTCCATTTGTATTAGTACAACCACTTAAAAACATGGTTTTGGAGGTTTGGGGAGGGTTCTTGCTGTTGTAGTTGGACCTCTGTGTGAAGGGTGGACAAGTGAGGGGCACAGTCTAGAGTACCCAGCTTGCACCTCACTACTGAGGGGTGATGCTGCTCCACCCACCCCGGACATGTACACAGAGTTTAGCTGTGACTTCAGAAATTGTTTTCCACACAGGTTTTTATAATGGATCTGCTCCTGCACTGTATCTGCCAGCACTGATACAGTACAGCTCTTCTGCTCTGACTACAGTGCAACAGGGGCTGGCAGCCTCCACAAAACACAGCTGTGCCTGGGGATTTCCTCAGCTGTAATGCCTGTGAGTCAGAGCAGAGAAGCAGCAGAAGCTCCCCTATGTGCTCCTCTCACACAGAACAGTTCCTCCTGCCTGCTCACCCATCCAACTTTCCCACTCCTGCCAGGGTTTCTCCAGTCAAATTTCAGATGTGCCCATGGTTCCCTGCAATGATCTGTTTCTTTTTGTTAACTGTTCAGTAGCGTTTGCAGAACATAAACCAGTCGGGAAATCTTGCCCGTTGACAGACACCAGCAATCCAGAGATTCAGAGAAAGCAAAGATGAAGGATGCTGTCACTACAGTACCTCAAAAAAGTAACTGGTGACTCTCCTCCCTCCTACTACACATCCAAAATGTGCAGTGAAGTAGGCAAGCACTGTGCAGCCTGAACAGCGTGGCTACAGTTTATGCTATACTGCCTCATCTGTTCTTTGCACCAGCAGTTTCTAGAAGGAGGTGCCACTGAATTGTTTCTCTCTTCCTCTGATGCTCTGGAAGAAAGAGGGCTTTTTTTTTTTTTAATCTTGGCTTTTTAGCAAAGGGAACAGGCCTGGATTGTTGTGTACTGGCATTTGCTACATTCTTATCCCATGCCCTTCTTGCTGGCAAGCACAGTACAAGACATGACATGCTGAAATAATATTTAGTTTTGCAGCTGGCCTCATTACTGCTATAATTTAGAAGGTATAACCAGTCATCAGCATTTCAAAATACATTCGGTTTCCAGTAAAGAGGCAATTTCCACGGGGCAAGGACCATAAATGAATGACAGTATACTCAAGAACAATGAGCAAATCTGCCAGTCCATCAAGAATTTGCCTGATGTGTCATCACAGTTTAATTAAGGGAAAAAATTTACTGCAAGAGACAGCAGACCAAGTCAACCCTTTTACAAAGGTGCTTCCTTTCCTTTGTGCATTAAAAATAATCTCCTTTTGTTCTGAATTACTGATGCACAAGCAGTTTGTGACAAATCTTTCTCCAGAACTAAATAGATGGCTGAAAAGTATGAGCCAAATTAACTTTTTATACAGTGGATAAATTTGACTCTCAATTATTTGTGGGTTCTTCAAACTCACCTCAGTGTAACAGCTGACTATGTCCCACAAATTTTGTGCCCTGCAGTCCCTGAGTCAATCCCAGCTACAAGGACTCCTCAGCTCTCTGGCACATGGCCACAGTGGCCACGCTTCATTCCCCTGCCCCAGGGGCACAGAGCTGCTGCCCATCAGCACTGCCCCTCCCAGCCTTGCACTGCCCCTCTGAAGGCACTCCGCTAGTCATCAGAGCCTGCCAAGCAACATCTTCCAGCCAAATCCAGTTTCTTCCACTTCTGTAGTTTCAGTGGAAGAGTGAAAAGCTTTCTCAGTCTTTGGAGAACTATTTCATTCCAAAGAAACTTTTCTATTGGAAGCAATGTGTCTCAGCAAGTGAAAAGATGCAAGGCAGCTGCGCGGACATTGCTTATAACAGCTATGAACCTGTAAAGTATTATGGCCAAAATAATCTGTTTTCACTGACTGAAGGATCCAACCAATGGCTAAAAGTACAATAAAAAGGTATTTTGTTTAAATCCAAATATTTCTTCATAGTTCTGGAAATACAGATACAGTAGCACCATGTTTGCATGGGAGGAGAGAAAGCTAAGACGATTTATAAAATTAAATTTGTACTCCCTGGAGTATTTTTGTCAAAGATGAGTGAAGTCAGAAGAAACAATAAAAACAGTGCATTTTCCAAGAACATCAGTTTCAGGGGAGTAGTTTTCTCAAGCTGAATAATCAAAGATACCACAACACATATAAATAAACAGGAAACTGAAAGCAGTAGTTTTAACCTGGTAATTTTCCACAAGGCAAATACACCTAAGTGCATTTATCTCTTCTCAGAGCAGATATGTAAAAGCATTAGCCTCCATCATGCTGTTGTCTGTTATCAGGTCTACATGCAGGCCCAGAAAGACTATGCAGTACATGTATAAATATACATACCCGACTTGGGTACAGTCTCGATATGGCAGCACTGAAAATATGCTACAGAAGGATCTTCTGCTGCTGATAAGGACTATTCTAAAATATAAAAGAAAATAAAAGAAATCAAAGACTAAAATTTAAAAATCCCACCACAATAAGCAAAGCAACAGATGTTACCATTGAGGAACTCGTAGTCATAAAACTTCTGCAATGGATAATTTCTCCCTCCTCTCTTTTATCTCACAGGTGTTGCGCTATGGAGTCTTTACAGAAGTGCTGAAGCCTGTGCCATAGCAAATGTGTAGTGGAGTCCCATCCCCTCTGCAGACCTTCTAGAAAGACTATTGGCTTTCTAGAAAGACTATCTTGAATACATTACTTAGAGTCCAGAATAGATGCTTTTCTAGCGAAAAGAGTCCACCCAGACTGGCATGGAAATGTTCTGACAAATCACTACAACGGCTGAAACTAAACAGACAAATCCAGCAGCAACCCAGGTGATATACACCACAACTCTGTGGCTGACTGGGAGTCTGCATTTACCAGGCAAAGAATTTCTGGCTGCTGGTTGTGACCTTCCTCTGCTAAACCAAAGGACTCTCTTGTTTTCAGCTTCTTGTTCCTGAAATAGACTTCATCCATGAATCAGGGTAAGTCTGCTACTATCATAAGCTTTCAGATCCTTTCACTGTTTTCAAGGTTCCTCCTCGAGTCTTTTCCTGTTTTCCCCATCACCCTCTCTTGGTCTCTGAGAATTATCACTGACCTCAGCAGTTGCACACCTTCCAGTCTTACCTTAAGAACAGTGTCTACCCCTGATGACCTGACAGCCTCTGTGCTCAGTAATCACATGAGCCCTCTTAGTTATGATGCTGCACTGACTCTCAGGCATGACTGATCCCACAGTCTTCTGCCATTTCTCCTGCAGCCCAGCGTCTGTCTCAGTTGCTGTCAGGGCTGAATTCTTCCTTCTGTAAGCATGGCTTGCCTTTATTCGTCATAGGCGGTTTGCTTAAGATTTGGCTATGTGAAAGCATACATTATCTGCCTGTAGAGAGCTTATCTCAGAATCCAGGCCACACTTAGAGCAAATGCCTTGTATTTTTAACCAGTCTCCAAATCTCTGCAACATCTGCAAAGTCACCGTGTGATACTGTCCTGGTTTCAGCTCTGACAGAGTTCATTTTCTTTAAATCAAATAGCTTGGAGGAACCTATCTGTTACACAGTCACACTATTGCCTTTAGCCATCAGGCTCTGACATATCATTAAGCAACATCAAAACCACGTTGAGATCAAGACCCACTTTCCATAAAACAGCGTGGACTGTCAGTAGCTACATTATTATAGTTTTGGGAGATGCAGATTGGCAAGAAGCCAAGAGAAGCTTGATAAAGATGTAAGAAATAAAATGGCAATAAATAACTGATTGTTTATAAATATACCCTCTTTCCTTTTTACCTTCAGGAGGCTGAGAACTGTACAACTGACTCTTCTTCCCCTCTGAAGTTGGCCAACAGTCTGCACAATGTCAAATTCTTCTAAGACACGGTGATGGCAATTTGTGTTATTTTCTGATCTGATTAGTGTTTTACCTTTCTAAAAATCTCCACTTGTGGTAAAAATCCTAGGACCTACTGCTACGTTGGTTGTCAGGGCTACTGCACTTCCTTGCTCTGTTCTCCAACATTGATTTTTCTGACACCATGTTCCACAGATCTGTATGTGAGGATTTCATCTGAATTTTTTTATCCTTTGTCCTACACTGGTCAAACAAACCCCAGCAAGCTATTCTGTTCTTTACTGTCTGAAAACCAGCATATGCACCTATAAATCTCATACCAGTTACACTGTCATTAAAACACTGTTTCCTAAAGGGACCAGCTTAGTCATCGTTCTTGGAAAAGGTTTAGCTCCCCAAGAGAGCTGCTGCACGTAATGCTTGGAAAAATGCAGAATGATCGATTTTCCTTCTCCTGGATCATTCTGTTATAGCAATCCTATTTTCTTCCTCAGAGGCATGTTTAAATGCAAAGGGATATTTACCCTCTAATAAAGGAGGGTTTCTAGTAATAAACACGCACACAGCTTCAGGAAGTTCTCCTGCAGCAGATGAAGTATGATTTCATTGTTGTCCAAATGCTGTAGCACTCCTTACCTACGGTTAATATCTCAGATCCTGTAAGATGGTCTCATGGTGCAGCAGTAAGTTACAGAGCGGGGGGGAATAATTTTTCATATTTGAGAACGGCAATCCACAAGCAAAAAAACCCTGGCATATGATTAATTTTGTGCTTGCCACTGCTTATTGCTGAATGGTTGCTACTCACAACAGCTTGCTTGTTCACTGGAAGCCTTGTTTGCTGATGTATGAAACTTGGCACAGATTTCAAGGCTGACATCAGAAAGCATCTTTGAATTCGGAAAACCACAGTATCCACTAAGCATATTAACCCCCTCCCTCTGGTGCTTCTGGAAATACAGCTCGTCCACCAACGCCCTACACCTCCCTAAAAATACCACTCAGCTCTTAATACTTAAAGAAAAACAAACTGGTGCTTCCATGTCCACAAGCAAAGACAACAGTAGGAAGTTACCACAGAACTGTGTGTATCAGAAGGAATCAGACAAGAAAGGAAATAAAAAGCACCAGCCCAGTCTGTATTTTTTTCGGATTTTTTTCCCTTGGGACCCAAGTATTGCCTCTCTTTCCATAAACCGTCGGACCCTCTTTACACAAAGATCTCCCACATGGAGCATGAGAAGAGCCCACAGCCTCCACTGCCAGAATGCCACAAAACCTCATTTGCAGACCTGCTGGAGGAGATTGATGCAAAACAGCCTTAGGAGCTGGACTGGAAGGCAAGCAGGGAAGTCAGTGGTCAGATGCTCATCATGGAGGGATAAAACGGCATTTTGTACAGAGGTCTGATGACATGCATGGAAACAAAAAAAAATTCTGAAGACCTGGAAGGGTTTGTTGAGGCAGAAATTCTAGAAATTTGTCACAGAGTATGCTTTGGACAAGAAGGTGTTTTGGAAGTCCATTGTTGTTCAAGAAAATCTAATTATTGCTTATGGGAGAAAAGCATTTTCCTAGATTTCAGCTCTTCAACAAAGGGCATCTATGATCCTGTATAGCTCTGAATGAGCTACCTCTGATATCAGAAGCTGTTCAGAGTGGGTTTGCCTGCCCTGATTCCAATTGTGCCACCTAGACATGTTTAAAATCACATGAAGTTTTTCACTCTCTAATTCTCACATTTCACAGAGAAGTTATACTAATTACTATAGTTCAGAGCAACAATTCTTTTGCAAGAGAATTCTGACAACGTGCAAAGGTCTAAGACTGTAAAAGTTAATTTTTGAATTTCTTTATGAGGTATTACACGAAAAAACTTACAGAGCACAGAGTTCTCAACAGAACTGGTAATTTGCTTGACTTGAAGAATAATGTCTATTTTCTTCAGAGTCTGGCTAGGTTTGACTGTGTTGCACCAAAGGGCTGTGATCATGCTATGTGATATATGCCATATACACCACTCACATACAGAATACTGTAGCTTCTTCTCTCATTCCTGGTTGGTGATATTTGACTGCCAGGGCCCTGCTGCCCTGCATGCAAAGGTGAACACACAAACCATGGATGCTGTCTGGGTAGCAGCCCTCGTTTTGGAGTCTCACAAGGTCAAGGGCTACTAGAAGGTGGCTGAGAGTAATTAGGAACTGTGAGGATGCTGCAAATAGTCAGGCTCCTGGACTGCATGTGTGTGCATTTCCACAATTAAAAGGGCAGCAAAGGAGACCTTTCATGATGGTGCTTGGCCTTTGCTTGGATGTGTATACTAACAAAAAACCTGAGAAAGTAATGGCATGGGGGAGGGAGAGGAACATTGTTTTACTGGTTTTTATATCTGCTACTGTAGAGATGTTCTTGTCCCAGTCTCACCATGAATTGTTTGTTTAGCTGGCTCAGGTTGCCATTTAGGTGGCTTGTTTTTGCTTATCTCCTGCTTCAGAGTTTATGGAGGATATCACCAATAAACCTGTTGAGTGAAGCGGGCAAAACCACATGCTGGCAGCTAACTCTGCTAGTTTGTATGTTATGGTTGACTTGTCTTTGTCTTTTAATGGGAAAGTTTATTTTATGCTATTTTACATGACTGCTTTGACAATACAGTCTAGGAAACCTAGTTTTCTAGCTCCTCTAATAAGCCATGTACTACAAATCCAAAGAAACCGGTTTAACAAGTGCACAGAACTATATCAACAGGAAGCTTTACAAGGCCTAGCTGATAAGCTCCGGTCTGTGTATGAGTGTTTTTATTCTGTGCTAAATAGCTGAACTCTTATTTCGACCACAGCTAATCCTGCCTTGCTGCTGGACGGCCAAAGGCTGTACTCAAAGCATCGTCACTCAATATGTGTCATCGCCAAGGCTGAGAGTAGAGCAGAGGAGCTCTCAGTGCTGCAGGACAAGGACATGCCAACTTACAGGTCGAGAGCCACAAATAAGGGCACTTAGTGGAGAAAGGAGCCTTGAACTGTCACCCACACTGCAGTTTTCTTTGCTGTGACACTCAGTGACAAGCCAGTGAAACAATTACTTGGAAGTGCTGCATATTTCAAAGCCCTGTCATCAAATTCGCCGCCCAAAAAGTATATTCAGTGTAAGTGTTTTCAAAGATGGGTTCCTCAAGTTAAATGAAAGACTGACATTCTGTGACAGAAGGATCAGGGGTTTGGGGAGATAGCTCAGAGAGCCTGACTCCAGCCTAGCTCAGCACCTCCATCCTGCAGGACCGTGCATGAGCCACCTGGGACAAGGTCTCAGGCATGGAAAGGAGTTTCAGGAGTGTTTTCTATCCATTGCAACACTTGTGCTTCTCTGTCATGACGAACTGGGGAGGACACCAACTTGAAAGGTCTTAAGGTACTCAGAAACACGGTTGACTTTACAATGAACACATAAAGCAGATCCACCTGAATTTCGAGAGGTTCCCTTCATCCAGAATGCCTATTAAGTTCAGTGACTACGACTGCATCCAGATCCCTTGGAAAAATAGTCTGTGTTCAGATGACTTACTGCTAGACATAGGGGTGACACGAACTGTTAACTTTATATTTTATTTTTAGCTAATATCGTTGTGGATCTATGATGATAGGATGAAAACTATTTCCAAAACTGTCTCTTATTGTATCTGTATTCTACATAAAGAGATTTTTATTATGTTTGTGGAAATATTCTGGAAAACTCTGTCTGCTGATGAAGATAAGAAGCCAGTTGAATAACAGAAGCTTCCTCACTGTTTTCTTAACAAGAAAAATATTCAGTTATATTGTCAAGCATAAGGACTGATCTATGAATTAAGATAAAATGTTGCATATACTACAAATACTTTTTAGCAAAATACAGAGAAAAGAGTTGACAAATCAAATATTTATTCATTCTTCTGCAGGTAGTATTTCTATCAAGTTTATGCACAGATTTTATATACGCATCTCAGAAATTACTCATTCTCTGGGGAATTTGTATAATACCTTATAAGTATTTTTTGCTGTAAGAAATTCCAAGAGCACACATCCACTTATGCACAAAATGGACTAAAATTAGAGGGCTGCTTTTCAGCGTTTGACTCCACATGTATTTGTTGTAAAGACAATAATCAGCTGCTAGCTGGACAACAGTCAAGTCAAGAGTTCTGCATGTGTCTGATACAAAAGCTGTTTCTAAAATCTCTCAGGGCCACCTTCTGCAACATTTATGTTGATTACTACCTTGCACTGCATTTAATTGTATGTGTGAGAACAAAAGTGAAGAAAATTTTTCTTGAGACAAGTAACACCTACTAGAATTCAATTCATAAAACCTGCTGTACAACGCAATGTAAGAATGTCTACTGACGTGGTTCTATGTCTGATGGAAATCAAAGGGTACGTGCACAGATCAGTCCCCCAGAACATACACGGCTCTCACCCATGGCAGTGTTATGAGAACAGGTATGTGCAAGGGTCAGCTCTCAGTGGGTCAGTTTAATCTACATGTATTCTCTTCAGGTTTGGAAGAACAAATCAAAAAAATCATGAGGCACGTGAAGAAAATCTGAAAAAATCAGAGAGGGCAGGTGTCTTCTTTCTAAGTAGGGAGGAGCTAGTTTCACTTCTGAGCTGGGTGATACTGCAATAAAGAACCTATTTTGCTGATGGGAACACAATGTTTTTGCAGTAGGTGAAGTCCCAGCCCATTGCTGCTGTACACGTCCCACTGGTGCCTATGGCTGTAACATGAGTGGTCCATGTCCCATCTTAGGGTGTACACCCTCACACATTCCCTAGAAGACTCTCTGCCTACATCTGCCATGAAAACCAGGATTGTGTGCCTCACCTTGCCATGACCATCCGTGCCTGTGCATTTACCAACCAGCACTTTATATCCACTAATAGATGTTGAAGTAGCATTGAACCATTGTTAAACTTGGTCCAGGCAGGTTCGGCTATGTGCCCCTCTCACACTTAGAACCTGGCAACACCCTCAAAGAAATGCAACCAGATTATGCTGAGTTTACTCTGGCAGCACCAAAGATTTTCCCGTTATGCTGGTTATTTGTACTAAGGAGACACAAGTCTTAAGATCTATGGGCTAGCACTTCCACTGACATGCACTTCCCTCAAGGAAGCAGCATGCACTACAGCCTGCACCTTGAGACTGTTTTAAAGGCCATTAGTATGTATGTGGTGAGTGGCAATGGCTCGCTGTGCTCTTGCACAGGGATGCTGACCCTGCCCCTTCCCTCACACCCCACGGCTTGCCTTTGCAGAAGCAGCCTTTGCATGCACAGTACCTGCCGTTTCTGGTATCGTGTTGCCGCATGTTCTTGATAAAATGAACCTTCTTAAAGTTCTTTGGTCTGGGTGATCCTGAGAGTGTCCGACATCTGAAAAATAAATCAGTTGCGGAGGGCGGAGAAAGAAACAAATAGAAGTACTCAGTTCCCTGCTGTACCGCCAAGAAGTCTACACAAAAGCAGGAAGGAAAGACGAGACAAATGATTCAAGTCACCCTGTGTTAGGAATCAGCAGGAACAATAAAGACAGTATGTCTGGAAATGCGACAGCTCAAACAAAAAGAATATTTAAAATAATAATAAGAAAAGGCACCATTCCCCTCCCTTCATAAAAAGGGAAAAAAAAATTCTCAGCAAAGTAAAACTTCCTGTAATCTGCTGTGACAGCTTAGCCCAAGCTTTCAGAGGGAAAAAAATTAAACTAAACCAAAACTTGGTAAATATGCAATTTTCCCATTTGCACCAATACCCATGCTCTTGCAGACTTCTCAGCTGTTGATAGAGGAGCCATTAAGGGAAGTTCTTTCTTGTTTTAACTTTAGAAAGGTTTAAAATCTCCCATTGTCAAGGATAATTCCTATTTGCTTTTAACTCTAAATATTACTTTTTGTGTTCTGACAGTATGCAAAACAACTGGAAATAAAATAAATTACCTCAGGAAAAAAAAAATCATTCTACAAAACATTAAGTCTTAAATCTATTTTGCATCTGAATGCACTTTATAAATTGCAGTTAGAGAACGAAATTGCCAGAGGGAGGAGAGATGAGACAAACAGCAATATCCTCCCCTCCCCGCCCCTCCTTGCCTCTTTCTAATCAGCTGAAACCACAGCGCATGTGAAAGCTTTCTCTGTCTCAGCTCAGTGTTGTTTTATTGCAAGGCACAGCAGGACGCGCAGGCACTGGAGATAACGCTAAGGAAGCTCCCGTGCTCCCTGTGCAGCCAGCGCCTCTGGACTGCAGCCGCTGCATTCTCCACGGGAGCTGAAGGGGCGAGCATCCTTTGGCGGCACGGGGCACCAGCGCAGCCTCTCTGCGTTAAGCTTCTCTAAATCAATTTTTTCCACCCTCTCCTCTGCACAGGCAGAGTTCAGCAGCTTCTCAAGCCCGAGAGGTCCTTTTGTTGGACTGAAACCACAGACCACTGGTCCCGTGCCCCCAGGAACTGCCAGTCTTTGTTGCTATACCCAAACACCATCACGCTGCGTGGGCATGCCCCAAGAGGGGGGACCCCATCACTTTGCCATTTCTGCCTTCCTCCTGTTAGTAAGATCCTTGAGACCTCCTCACCCTCTGGTTGCAATTAGCCCTGTTATCTTCTTCACAGGAAAATATCACCAAGAGAGACATTCTACTACCAATTCTGCAAATTAGCAAGTAAAAATACTGCCTGGCAAACTGTACTTTGTTTGCATCTTTTGCCAATTATACATGTTTGAATCACTCATGAGAACGCTTCACAACATGCTGGTAAGCATGCCACAGTAAGCTTTGTAAAAATAATCAAGCCTTGGTAGTAGGCCAATTGGTACAGCCTCTGCTATTAAGTCTCTGCTTCGAGGTAGGGAGAGACAGCCAATCTGCATGTGGATAAAACAAGGCTATAGGCTAAACACCAATACAAACGAGCTGAATTATAGGTTCTGAGATAGAGACAGTCAAACTTAGGCTGCTGTCTTACCGAACAGCTGACCTGGAAGCATTCCATGCACTGGACACGGTTACTGACCAGCCAGTTTCTGAACTGCTAAGCAGTTGTTCCATTTTCCATTACCCTAGAGGACTGCCTAGTGACTAATTACTGTGGTCCCCAGAGAAGTAAGCTGTGGTCTCCCAGATGCGGAAATAAAATTGCACTGAAGCTGCTGATATAACAAGGATGAGGGTAGATTTATTAGTGGGGTGGCAGTCACAAACCTACCAGCCAACATGCAGACAGTAATGCTGGTAACCAAAATAAGATTGCATGTGCTGAGAGAACAAACAGTAAAAATCCATAAAAACCAAGAATACTAAAAATACTAGCCTTCAAAAACTTACTATATAAAACCACCTGTACTTACTTTTTAAATGTACCGTGTATGTTAGGGGTTAGTCATTCATTTTGGTGACAACTACACTTTTCTGTATGCAAATCTGACATTTTAATTTCTGACATTTCATTTTAAATACTGACTTTTTGTTTAATGACCTAAAGCCAGGGAATGTGTAATTCATATCACCTACCACCTCACAGGGCATGTGATGTTTCAACACTTTTACTCAGTATGAAAGCATCTTAACGTGACGACCCAGCTACTTTTCAACACGGGGAGGGACAGCAAGTGTGTCCATGTATGTGCTTTACAGACAAGAAGGCAGAGAGAGAGTAAATAAAATGACCTCCGCAGTGGAGCGTTTTCCTCGATGTCCTCCAGAGTCTCCAGAGAAGATCGCTGGGAGATCAGCCGACGCCTGCAGAGAAAACAGAACACAAAACATCACCAGTGATTAGGGGGCACCAGAAAGTCCTCAGAACTGTTATTTAGTAAAGACCACAAAACACCCTTCACTAGCCAAGCCGTATCTTTGGATATTAATAAATTTTGTTCCATTCTGTTTATCTTAATCTGTTTGATCTCAACCAGAAGCAAACTTATTCCATACAAGTTTCTACAGCAAAACAGAAGTTGAAACTTCGCAACAGCTCCTCCCTTCCTTCAAGGGTTTAACACCTCTCTAATACCATTCCTACAAGTTCTGCAGTACAGCTTGCAATGCTACAAATACAGTGCTTTGATAAAATAATGCAGATGTAGATCTACAGAGACTGCCAGTTAACACTGCCACACTTCTCTTTGCCCCTTGCCCATTTCACCAAACGCCATTTGTTTCTCAATTATATTGATCTCATCACTACTGTGAAGAGCGCCTGAAGAGAGATGAAAGGTGACAGTGCCAGCAGCACTTAGCACAAACCAACAATTTAGAAGGAAATTCTTATTATCCCTGTAAGCAGCACAGGTGAGTTTAGTTCTGTTTTAAACCATTTTTCTAGGGCTGAGTCAGATCCTTTCTCCTCCTTCAGTGAAAAAAAAAAAGAATGGAAAACTTAGAATTAAAAGTTTTCCAACTGTTCTAGCAGGCAGGGAAGAAGCCCCAGTACAAGCCTGGTTTCAGCAGCAGTTGCTGCTGCAAAACCTCCAAACACCCTGACAGCAGCACACAACAAGGAGCTGCACCCAGCCCTCTAAAAAACACTGTAAATACCAAAACTGAATGTGTAAGATACAGCCCACCTGTAGGCACATAATGAAAAATTAAGCTGGCAATCATCTACTACTCTGTCGTCAATGGGTGTTAAACAGCTGCAACAGCCAGCAGTGCCAGGGCACTGTGCCCCAGCACCCAGCTGGCAGAAGGAATGCCAACACCCATCACTCCTGGGGGCCACTGCTGAGGCATACAGATTTAATAAGTATGAACTTAAACGATAAAAGTATTCACAGACTACCATTACTTTCTGCCCAATTCCCACTGAGCTGCCTTACTCCCTTGATTTGCAAAGCAAAGAGTTTCCAGAATGTTATGAGCACTCCTATGCTTGGAAGGGTGCTCGTTAATTTATTCCTGGGCTGTATTTTCACAATAAATTGTTTTCTCTGATGCCAGTGTAAGCAGTTTTTAATCCTTCTTGCAATTCCCTTGCCCCTTCAGTTGTGCTGCTACAACTGTTCCTGCAGCCATGCTGCAAATCTGATTACCAAAATGTTTTTCAGTTCAAAATAACCCTGAGGTTCAGTGATTCGGTTTGCTTTTAATTCAAACACCAGATTTCTATCACTAACTCCCAGACAACAGATTTCAGGACAATTTGTATGTGTATATGACTCTTTGTGTACTTAGAAAATCATAAAAAAACACCCTCAAACAATTTATAGATCAGCTGAGTGCGAAGCTTAATCCTCTTAGGAAAATATGCAAACCTAAATCCCCTCAGGCTTTTTCTAAACTAGGATTTTAGAAGATCTGGTGCAAGACAGGATACACCTTCAAAAAGCTAAGAAAAAAATAAAATCTGCATTTCAGGATGTGCTGGCATAGACAAGGAAGAGGAGATCAAATATGTGTCCTGCACCCATGGATACTCCCCCAGCTCCATTCACAGTCAAAGAGGACACAGGAATGCTCTTACAGGGAGAAATCCAGAGCAGGAGGAAGTCTCCCTTCTTTCATTGATCCATAAACAAAAGTTGAAAGTTTCAACTACCATCACCACTGACATAGCAGATGATACCTATTGGCTTTTTAATACCTCTTTATACATCATTAGTTTAATAACACAAATAACGGCACCCTCCCATCTTGTGGTGTTACAATGCCAAAAGCTTACTTGGCATATTGTTAGTCAAAGATAGATAAACAACAGGACAACCTTGACAACTTCTTCTTACTAAATTAATCAAATTAGTCACACTGTATTTCCTCTAGATGCCTGTGAGATGTCAGGTGCTTGTACAACACCAGATGCATACTCCAGTCACCACTATAACCCTCTTCCAAGCCCCTCCTGCCCAAAGTTACGCACCATCCTCAACCTCATTGCTGGTGGCTTGGCAGACGTGGGTTTGAAGATCCTACATTTGCATCTGTTATTAATGCAGATGTACTGGTTGGCAGAAACACACACACACTGTATTTCATCATCTGGTCATCCAGTTTCCTGCTCAATGTTAAGATTCTTCTGGCTTCCCTTGCTGGTCTCAACCTCTTAAACCCAGCACTAGGGATGTTGCCTCCTGATTTTTGTTTGCTAGTCTCAAATGCAACACCAGATGGAAATCACTGCCACCCCTCTTGGCATAAAAGACCTCACACTGATTTTCACTGGTGGTGATTTTGCAGTATGTGGGGTATCTAACATGGCAAGTGAGTCTGCACAAAGGAGCCGGGGAAGCTCTTTATTCACCCAAGCTTGGGAGAGGAGCACTCATACCTGAGCCCTCTCTCAACTAGGGCATAACATAAGCATAACTCTGGGTAAATTCATCCAGGAAGGAAGTAAGTAAGCATGAGATAATCCCCTCAAATCACCATCAATGAAGCAGCACGGGTCACACAGAAACCTGCAGTGATATAAATGGGGACTGCCCCAGGCCAATCCCCTCCCTGTACTGGCACAGGTAGCAGTGAGAGCAAGGATATCCATCACAGCACCCAACACAGCTGAAAATTTCCCCATCTTTCAGCTCTTCCCAGAATGATGAGTTTTAATCAGTTCAACTCCCTGCACTGTCAAAGGAGCACTGAAGAGGCATATTTGGAGCACCTCTGTTGAAATCAGTTCATAGTGTCTGGGAATCGCACCCTCTTTTCACTGAAGAAACTAGTCACAATGAAGTATGTGCAATTATTTCACTTTATCTTAAATCCTTATTTCAAAGCCTAGTTAAGATGACCTAAATACCAATATTTATAAGCTTTCCGCAGCTGGATATTATACCAGAAATGCCAACTAATGAAGCTACCTGCTGTGAACCAAGTCACATCCTGTGCCACACACAGAGAAAAAAACCCCAGTTTTGGAAAAGAAAAGCTTTTGAAAGGGTCTTCCAGTGAATACAAGGAAAAGCAGTTTGTCATTGACTTCATTAAGAATTAATCACCTGAACTGGTGTTTAATATTTAAATTAATAATATTTCTTTCTTCAGGCAAGCACCCAGGGTTTATCTATACAACTTTTAACAGGGTTACTTTTCAAAAATTGATTAACATGCTGTAGCGGCTGGTATACGTAGACACTTGCACTGAAATAATCCAAACTGTTCTATATCACACACCAATATCATTCTGATGTAAAGCTATGTTAATACCTATTTTATATTAAAAAAATGCCCTATTTCAATAATAATTAGAGGGAAATCCTCCTATTGTAGAGGACGCATACATGCAGTAAAAACCAAAATGTGACTCATGCAGGATTCAGGCTTTGGGTTAAGTCTTTAAGCAGATGCAATTTCAATATAAAATGCTTTTAAACTTGTGTAGAGTAAGTGTCAGCCAGTTAGTACACTAAAATACAATTGCTCTTAATAACCAAATTAAAGATGTTTCAGTAAAAATATTAATTTTTCGCAGTTCACAGAAAGCCTTAAAAAATTCCTCCTAGTTTAATCACCATATTCTAGGCATACCAAACTCAGCCCTCTCTCCCCACAGCCTCATACAGCAGAAAAAAGCAGTTCAGCACTGAAAAGAGGATGATGACCCCCTCATTCTAATGATCAGCCCCTGTAAGACAATGATGGTCAAAGTCTTGTGCAACTTACAGCATTTTTTTTTCTTAAAAACCATGTAATATCACTTTCCTTGAAGCATCTATCTAAAATATTTCTTGTCTGTTTCCTTGCTGTTGTTCCCTGTGCATGACCCCGGAAATAACCAATACCCTACAATCAAATCCCAAGTCCAGTCCAGAGAAAGAAACTAAAGAGATATTTGATTGCCCTTGTATTTTAAATGGTTGTTTTCTAATATATTCATGACCCTGTTTGCACACTGGATTTATCTTTGACCTTGTATCTGCATCTCTGTGGAAGTTTCTTAAAAGCTAAAATGTTGTCTTCATTTCCCCTCTCCAAAGTCAGATTAATATATGGCTCAGTTGAAAAACTGAAATAAAATACAAGGGAAAAAAAAAAGAAACTAAACACAAAGACAAAAAAAATAAAGCAGGTCTGCAACCAAAACAGCAAATAGCCAAAGCAAGTAGACTGCAAAAATATTCACCATATCCACCCCATCAATCAGAGGGAAATTATCCTCACTTCACTGTCAATTGCTGCAAAATACTCAGCTCAATTATGTTAAACATACAAAATCTGAAGCCACATAGACAGAAGGTGATAAAAAAAAAGGAGCTGCAATCAGAACACTGGATAAATCATCCAGGAAAGAAGGAAGCCAATGATAATCCAAGAGATAAGGAAAAATAAATCCATGTGTAATGACCTTCTAGCACAGCTACAAAATCAGGAAGACAGAGCTGCATTTCAAGTACATCTAATTTCTGTGGAAGTTGGGAGTGTATTTTCCCCCCACCCCGCTGCTTCTACTAAGGTTACAAACCTACAACAGCTGAAGCCAGTAGCGTGGGTGCTGCTGGCTCCCAGAACAAATACATCCCTTCAGGACAAGCTTCTTCCCTTTGTCTGGGACAACTGCATCCCTTCAGAGATGCAGTGGTTATGGGACACTGAGTGCTGATCATCTGAACATCTGGCAGCTGCCTTAACACTGATGGGAGAACTTGGGAGGACAAAGACGTTTCAATAGCTGAAGACTCTTGACAGTTCACATGTCCACTGGGTCACCTCCTCCCTTCAGGTGGCCAGGCAAAATGAACAAGAACCACAGGGCAGAAATAACCCAGCTATTACCTTCTGGTCACAATCGTGTTTATAATACTGTGGCTTGGAAGCATCAGGAAAACAAAAAACTGCTTGGCGCTCTGAAAATGTTGAAATCCTTGTGTTCACTGTGCCTTTGTCACAAAAGATGTATCCTACGCACAGGAATACTACCTTAGGTACACAAAGGGAGTGGAAAGACAGTAATCACAAAACTTGCAGTGATGGGAATGACATCAAGATACCTGTAAAGATAGCTCAGGGCCTGCCTAGAGGTGTACGTGAAGAGTTTCCCTCTGTCATCCATCCACCTTCTGAAAAGTGCCAGCTCCAGACTTAAAAAGGAGGTCTTGCTTAAAAGCCAACCTAGTCCTTTGCAAGCACTCCCTGGGGAGCTACCAAAACATGCTCTGGACTTGCAGCTCCCACAGGCCAAACCAGGCAGATTCTACCTCTATAGGAACAGTAACCCTAGGGCTGCTTTTTCATTGGGCTTCATATTGTTCCCTCCAGCATCAAGATGGCTTGAACAGTAAAAGGCAAGCAAGGGAAGTATTCAATGAGATCTAAGATTAGGTTTTCACATGGTAGAACGAAAAAAAACCCCAAACCCTAAATGTAAATATATATGTATTATATATTACAGTATTATGGCAACAAACATATCTTCCAGTCTACATTAACCATTCTTTTTCCTAGATTTGGGTATGAACAGGAGTGCAATTGCTCCTCTTCCCCGGACCAGGGGAGCAGGTATCAGCAGAGCTGCCAAATGCAGCTCATGCACTGCACCCAGCAGCCCCAGCCCCTTCATCACCCCAAGGAAATCTGAATACCACTTCTCTCCAACTCCTCCTCAGCCTGCTGTCTGAACATCTCTGCCCAAACTCCCAGGCTAAGCTGCGACAATTAATACACTATTCTGAAATATTATACAAGACATCAGCTGTGAACGAATCCCCATTCACTTCCTGACCTCTGACTTCTTGCCCCAGCATGAACTCAGATGAAAGAACCGCTAATGAGTAACCTCTCACCCTCCCTCTGAAGTTTGTACTGGGATTCTTATGTCCCAGCTCATTTTCTTCCTATCTTTCGCCAATATTACAGGAAGACAAACACAGGAAAAGCAAACCTTGAGACTATTGAAAATTATTAAGGGAAACAGAGTTTCCAGGAGCTACCCAAAACAATACAAAGGAGTTTTTAATTGTGTGCTATCATAATTATGCAGCAGAGCAATTCTCTGCAAAGAACATCAAACTCCATTTAGAACTTCCACGCTGTGCAGTGTATTATCAAGGCTGCCCACAATGGGAGTTAAAAGCATCTGGCACACACTGGAAATAGGTTATTTTTTTAATTCAACAGCCCAACCCAAACACAGAGAGAACACACCAAAAGCCTTCCATTTAGCTGTCACCTATGCGCAGGCAGGATGCCAGTATGGCCTAAGACAGCAGCTTTCTACAGTGGGCTGTGAAGGAAAGTCTCTGATGCAGAAATCCTGAGCTAGGAGGACCCTCAACAACCTGCTCTCTTGGGATATGCATTGCAAGGAGAGAGACCATCAAATCTAGTGATAACGAGGACAATAATGCCTTGCCAAATCTCTCCTCAGTCTCCATCAACCTTTCGGGGGTAGGTAGGAAGATCAAGGAAAACAAGGGGATGAAAGGAGAGCTATGGCATGAACACGGCTCGATGTTACACACTCCTCCTAAACCAGGAGTCCCTCTTGCACCGAGTATTCCACCTGTATTGCCATGTAACATATCGGTGTGAAAAACACTACACTGCCACCCCAAAGGAAGGATGTGAGAAAGAATTAAGTAAGAATGAAGAAAGAAGTAAAAAACAATGAAGAAAATAAACATTACAATACTAAGGTATTCTGCTGACCTTTCACAGTGTGCCAATACAGCACAATGCTCTGTTCACAAATTATTACGTAGCTTTGCACATGTGATCTTTCAAAAAGCTCACAAAATTCTAGCAAAGCTCTGCCTCAATGCCCCAGAGGGATCATTTCAGTCTGGTTATATCAAATACAAAATCAGGAGTGCCAGCATTGCAAAGGGACAAGGGACTTGCATTAGAACTGCTGAGAAGCAAGATGTTCACTGACAAATCATTTGTATAGCATGCATGTGGACATGCAGGTGTGCGGAAAAACACAAGGCATGGTAGAACTGGATTTTTGGACTTTTGGGGGTTTTTAGCATCTTGCATAATTCAGCTTGATATACAAATTTCTAGTCTTTCCAGAAGACATGATTCTGGGAAGAAATTGATTCAAAATTAGGCACCGATATGAAATCTCTAATGAAGGAAAAAATCCAGTGTTTAATCCAGGGAGAATGGAACAGCTGTCACCACATGTTATTAACTCTGGGGGCCATCTAATTTTCACCTTCCCCAGCTGGATTCCCAATTCACCAAAGACAGATCTTTTTTGAAACCTACCATCATGGTTTAGCGGTGGACATGGCACCACTGGGTTAACGGTTGGATGTAATGAACTTAAAGGCCTTTTCCAACCTAAATGATTCTATGATTCTACCTTCCCTCTGCAGGCAGCTGACTCTGCACCCAATCCTCCTGTTTGCTCTACCCAAGCCATAGTGAGGAGCTACAGCTGCAACTCACTAAGATTTATTTAAAGACAGCAGAGCTCACACAGATCCTGAAGTGCCTAGATTCTATATTCTTTATTGTCTTTAACCAGTGATTTACAGATTCACTACCTTCACATTACTGACTGCAGTAATACGATAGCTTTCAGAAGGCTTCTGTGCAGTGATTTATTTTGAGTATGCCTGAACACTGCCATAGTTATATTTTTTCAGAACAACCATGACCTCATAACCTAACACACGCTATCATGGTAAGACATCAATGGGCACCAGCTTAATTAGAAACACTCAAAGCTATGAAAGAAGCAAACAACAGGATTAATCATCTGACCATATGAAAACAAAGATGCTTGCCAAAGCAGATACAATAGCACTGTACAGAACATATGATTTGTCCATTTTTAGGTATTTTTCTACAGTAAAACCCATACCATAATAGCCTTTGTCTGATCAACATTAATCTAACAGATTCTTCAGCATAATTTCTGCCTGATAAACTCTGTGCCTTGCAAAACAATGAATATTGAGTTCTGTCCACAAGCAATGTTTCTCCCTAAACATCCCATCCTAAGGAAATAGAGAGTCAACATTTAAACCAAGCACTTGAGGAAGCCACACTGCAAGAGTGAAAGTCTTTAAATTATCAAATTTTGTATTTCAGAACAGCCAAAGTTCTGTAATTATCTAAGAAACTTGCTTGAAAGTCATGGCTATATGCAGTAGATACACGTGGAAACACATATGTGCACTACTAAATTACCTGAAAAAAAGACTTTAATTCTAGCCTACATACATAACCATGCAATTAAAATTGCTGCCTTTTCCTGTTTGGTTTCCTTTATTTCATTTGTGGTGTTTTTAGGTTACCTACAGCCCAACCTCATATCCCTGTCTTGCTTCCAGGTGCACGCGTGCTATCTGGGAAAACATACTCTGCAATCCCACGCCCTAACATTCTTAGCAGAGATGTGAACAGACAGTTTATCTCACTGCTGAAAAAATGTATCCTAGACACTGTGAATTGTCTGGATAGAGTTTTTTCTGATGAAGAAAGAAAAGTCCCCTATATGACTAGGGCATAAAGACCAAAGCACACAGGGAAAAGCTAGCACAGGACATTTTGTGCACGAGACATGAATGCTGCGCAGGTGGTGGCAATCTGAGTGTTTACTGGTGCATACTTTGCATTTAATTCTGGCTACATTTGCTAGAAATTCCTTTGGGATCAGGCACTTTTCCCAGCACCTCATTACATACCCAAGAATCAATGCCCTGCATTCCCTGGCCATGCATTGCTCAAGACCAACAAGTCAAATCATATTGTTCAGAGATCAGTTATCATATTAGATTGATTAAATACCTTAACTTTCTGATGCCTGTCATAAATCGACACAGTCCAAATGTCATAATTTTAAATATTATTACATCTACAGGAATTAATGCCTTCTTCCCTGTTTGTTCATGCACGGTCAGTTTTAACGCTGCAGACACTTGAGTACAAAAAATATGTATTTACTTAAAATATTGCATTTGCTTATGCTTTACTACAAAACATATCTGTAATACTGGAGACATTTAAAAAACCGTACCACAAGATCCATTATTAGGGTAATGGCAGATCTCTACTGCCCAGCAGAACTGCTTCAACATGCCTGTAAGCTTGTGGATGTGGGGCTTGAAGGGGGAGAGTTCAGTTCTTCCCTGCTCTTCTCATAGGACAGATCCTGAAGCCACACAGAATAATTGCTCTAGGAAAAGCAAAGTACCACTTCTTTCCCTCCATCCCTGCCATCATGACTGGGCATAGCATCTTCCTGTACTAAGGACTGGGTTATAGATGGTAGCAGAACTTAGATCATTTTTTTCTCTCTCTGTTGACGTCCCTTGCTCAGCATAGCATATGGTAATTGGCACATTCCCAGCCTGAGGCTGCTCTCTCCTGGTACAGATCTCTATTAAAAATTCAAATGTTTTCAGAAACCATTTTAGTCCACTGCAAATATTTCGTTCCGTGGGGCAAAAGACCAGCTACAGACCAAGCACGGTGGTTCAGCTTATCACAAGTACACACACAAAAACACATCATGGTTCAAAAGGTGACATTTAAGATATTGGATTTCCAGGAGGAATCCTCACTTACCCCTATTCCCAGTAAGCAGGTATTATGGGAAACCTCGTAACACTAGTAACTTCTGGTAGTGTAGCTGTATCATTTGCTCACTGTTAAGATATGGTGGGTGTAGTGGTGTCCAATACTTAGAGAAGCTTGCCAAGAAGCCTTCCCACCTATTTTCACAAAAGAGAGTACCCAGCAGTCACTCTACATTTCCATTGACCTGGCAAATGCAGGCTACATCTGCAGGCTGGGGAACTGCCTTTCCCAGGATACACACAGCCCGAAGTGCATTATATGGCAATCAGTAGGAGTCCAAGGCTCAGAAAGCATCTCCCTACTCTCTGCTGAAAGCAGCCTCTTCCAAAGGCACCATCCCCACTCACACAGGGAACACATGCTGCTCTGCCACCCCAGAAACAGCTGGATATGCAGACCCGAAAGGTTCCCAAATTTATGGCTTTTTATATTTCTATACTCCCCATCTACTGTCACAGTGCTGGGTTATCAGATATTCAGAAATCATATTTATTCTGGTAATCCGAGCAATCTCCTGCTTAGTAAATTATGTAATTAATAGAAGACTGAATTTTTCTGGGTGCCAACTAGTTGGCTGGCCAGCAAATACCCAGTAATGAGATACTAGTTTTCAATTACTTCTGGGGGGGAAAAACTCACAAAAAACCCTCAACAAATTTGGACAATGCCCTTAAGAACATGCTTTAACTTTTGGTCAGCTCTGAAGTGGTCAGGCTGTTGGACTGGATGATCCTTGAAGGTTCCTTCCACCTGCAATATTTTACTCTAGTTTATTCTAAAAGCAAGTTTATTAACACACCAAAAGTAAGAAAAGCTGACAGAGCACTCTTTTAGACTTGGTCTACTGATATTTTATGTTCTCAGAGCAATAAAAAGCATCTCATAGTGACAAATCTGGTCAACAAAGTGCAGTTTAGGGGGCTGCTTCAAGATAAGCATTATTAGAATGCAGCACAAGACCCAAATTTCACTTTTCTGTGCTTGTTCTCTTACATGTCAATGCTGTGTTCACTGTCTCCATATAGAGCCACACCGTTCCAGAAGAACCAGAGGCAAAAGCTCAGGCAGATGCAGGAGCAGGTAGCTCTCTTAAAGTACACTGATCCCTGTACCAAGTAACTCCAATGATGACTTCTGACATGTTCAGTCTCTCTCTAGCACACCCAAAAGATATGTTGCATTCATATTATGCAATGAATAAGAGAAGAGATTGGCCGACCTACTACTAATGTTCACAGTGATCCACTTCAAATGTCTATTGAGCCCTCAACCTGATCTAATCTATAGTGCATATAAGCAAACAAATAAAGCAATCATTAAAGCAAAATAATTAATAATTAATTATGATTGCAACCCATCTCCTGGTAGAGATGATTAACTGAGAACGGGTTCACACCCTGACCTTACATGAAGTCTGGAAGATCTGAGTTACCCAGCTCTTCCCATCACAAACAACCAACACAATGTTAAGCTGCCTATGATGAGTTTATATGACCTGTGCATTACCACAGGTGCCTATACACATAGGAGGTGGGGGCAAAAGTCTGAAGATACCAGCAAAGTCCCAGAAAAGACAGTTTGATAGTGGATCTTCCTCCTCTGCTTCCGAGTCTCAGCAGAGGCAGCGATGACTTCCATAATCCCCCATTTGATGATGGACATCCCCCTTGTCAATAGGGATTGTCAAAAGCTTTATTAAAAAGCATTTAGAAGGGTGTAAGGCATCATTCAACATTTACAAATCTTCCCAGCAGTCAAAGCTGGCTGCCCAAGGTGCCAAATGTCTGGGAAGCAAATCACGGCACCAGACCTGAAGAACACCTGGCACAGGAACCTGAGCTGATGTGGTGGTCAGTTCTTTCAAAGCTGAGGTGTGGCACCCTGACTTGGTCTGAATGACTTCCAGGGTCTGGCAGGAGTATTATTGCAACTGCAGCCATGCTGAGTACAACCTCAGGCAGACCTTTGGACGGCAAATGCCATGACTGTAGATGCCAAAAATTACTTACCTCTTCTTTTTAGTTTGAGACTTTTTTTCTTGTTGGTGTTTTATTTCTTTATACACATGCACTTTTTAGACAGCTTTAGGAAGAAAGAAGACTAAGCCAATGCAGAAATGGATATATTTGATATTTAAGGCTCTGCCGATCTGCGTAGAACAAATCAATCACATTACCATTTCCCTAGGGTGAACAGGCATAAAGATAGAACCTATGCGGATGTTAAGATATTCTGTTTTTTCTGGTCTCCCCCCTCCTTTCTATTCTCAAAATCTCTGCACTTCCACTGGCAGCCTTTAGAGACAAAGGGCTCATGACTTTTTTTCAGAGTTGTTACTGCCTAGTCCTCTCTCAATCAGAGGATTTTTTTTGATAACATAAAACAAGGCACTTTGTCATCTGACTCAGTGGCAATTTTAAAGCTCTGCAATGAATTGCAATGAATTTGCAGCTCATTAGCAATGAATTAAGTTGATGAAAGGTCACAAGGAACCAAGGACAATTTTTACAAAGCATCTCCAGGCAGTTTTTCCAGACCATCAGCTCTCTTTTGCTAACCAAGGAACACATCTCAAACTCTTTAGAGTCAACCGCCTATTTCTCCATTAAAAAAATCTCAAAGTATTGCCTAATGAAACACACAAAGAGTCCTTGTCATGCTAAGGGAACACATTTCAGGATTCTGCTCACATGTTTTTACTCGGGGATGCTTTGATGTAATAGCAGAGGAGATAAATTTTGAAGGATTTACAGATTAATCAGACAGAGCACGGATGTAGGTTAGGACTGCTAGAACCATGCTCCTCTGGGATATTATCTGCAGCTCAGCTTACCGCAGATGAAATGAAACACGCTTTGGGAATGCAAATGAATTAGGATGTCACAAAAAGTAATTCAATTTGCACAAGCAGGGTTTTGAATTTGGTTAGTTACCTACATGATCTTTATTTAACTGTAAACGTGGTACAATACCGTAGTATGATCCCTGATTTGAAATTCATTTTACTGCTCTTTTAAAAATTAGGCCCGATAACTTCTTCTAACAGATTTTCAGGTCATGTCTCTATTATACATATGCATCTCTCTATGCATTTCACACTTATGCATGCTCTGTAACAGATCTGCACAACAGCAGGATCTTTCATACGCATGAAAACAAGGCTAAGAATTTCATTCATATAGCCACTATGGAAGAGATAAGTGGAACAAGACAGCTAATTAGTCATTCTCCATTTCAATCCTCAATAACCACAAAGAGAGCCTGTTTTTTTACTGCAGGCATTGTCTTACATCAAACAATTTGTAGATAAGAAAAATCAGTTCTCTTCCTGAAGGCACATAAGCAAGTATTTTGATAGAAAAGATGAAACAGCATTAGAGATTAACTGTAATACTTCTTCCCTTCCCTAGCCACTAGAGTATGTCCGCTAGGATGCATTGCTAATATATAACTATATTATCCAGACTGACAAATTTTGCGCAGTCTGCTGTTTTGGTACTAGAGAGCACAAGCCACTAATAGCTGACTGCCTCATTCAAATGAAACAAGACAATTATCAGCTGTAACTTACACAATTAATACTACTGCTGCCAGCATTTTCAGCAGAGATTTGATTCTTTTATAGCTCATTGGAAGTCTTTAGGGAATGTGTTATTAGTACATCTGTCCTCCTGTAAACATAATTATCATGCAAAATTCCATTTATCATGCTGATCAGGAAGCACTTTCTATCAGCCTTTCAGCCTGGGAACACTGACAAACAGGCAAGGGAATTTGACTGCCCCAGCTAACCTGGACCCTGCTCGTTGCCAGCAGCACTGCTGTTGCTTTCCAGCTGAGCCCACGGCAATTGCCTGAATAGGCACGAGGCTTGTGCTAAACTCTGACTTTGGGGTACATCATGTTTGAGCTTAGGGGACACCGTATTGGACATTGCTTGTTTGTGTCATTAGCTGATTTTATATTCTCCTGTAATCCCCAGTTCTTGCTTCTCCTCAAGACTGTGACACTTGTAGGTGGTTCAGGCTAATGGAGCAGCTGCAGAAGCGCAGGCAGCAACTGGATTCACTGTGATCATGACCCTTTATCAGTACCATTGTGTGTGTGTGTGTGTGTTTTTGTCCGTTGCCACATACCATAAATCAAGCGCACACTGTAGACAACAGGCAAGACCTACCTCAACGTAGCATCACTTTTAATATACAAAACCAGGCTTGGGCCAGGTGTAAACAGACATCAGTTAAAACAGATGCCAACCAATGCTGTACTGAATTTGTCTGAAAAGATTTATGAAACTCTGGTGCCTTACACGCAGAATAGCTCAAAATTGGAGGTTTCACGCGCAGAGAAACTGCTGTTGTAGGCAACTTAACCTTTAGAGACCTACAGAACATCCTGACATCAAAATAAGATTAAATGAAGTAAAGGTCAGCCCCTGAGTAGACCTCCTGCAAACTATGGCTTCAAATTGGTTTAAAACAGCCTCATTTATACTAATAAGCTTACGCTGTGAACAGAAGGCACCGTGCTGCTTCAGCCATCTACCACCCCCTGCGTCACACCAGCAGAAGGTCTCCTGCCGCCAGCCAGTTATGGGAATCGATCCCACTAACAAGGACACCAATGATTAGTGATCAGCTTTCATTGGGTTTTGTGATGGAGGAAAAGATCTGCTGTCCTCAATGGGATCAGTCCAAAACAGTCCTCAGATCGCATCCCTGGAGGTTGCTCCCATAGCTGATCTCTGTCTCCAAGCCTTCCTCCACTATGGGTCTCTCCTTCAACTCAGCCAGCCAGCAGCATCTAAAACAATCACAGGGAACAGGTGACTCCTGAACTGGACTCCTTCAAGCTCACCAGATACAGATTCCTCCTGGCCAGTGACCAATACTGATCACATTCAGTCTTTAGAATCTAATAATTTTTCTTTATCAGCTGAAACATTCATTTTTTTTTCCTGGTGTTAAAAATTGCCTAACAGGACGTAAGGGACTTGCAGGATGCCCTGAGGTTGAGGGAATCATGCTGCTGCAGGAAAGGAGGAAAGTAGGAAGGGACCAATTCTTGATGATATCGGAAAGCAAATATTGTTTCAAAGAGAAATTATTTTACTGCTGATAAATATGTGATGAAGTTATGAATTTTTTTTTAATGTGGGAAAAATTAATGTCTAAATCAAGACAACTGCTATTTCAGGTTGACATTGGTATAAGCAGAACAACTGTATGACCACAGAAACTCCTAAGTTCACCACATTAATACATTGAGCCATTAGGGACTGTATTTTAGGCAACTTATTCCCAGATCATTCAGCTGCTTCGTTTAATTTTGTTAAGACAGGGTGTTGTGAGAAATGAGCGAGCACAGTGTTTAAATCAATTACTCTCTTTAAATTCAACAATTGTGCATATCCAGATTGCTTAATTTCTCCCATACATCTGCTTTTGCACAGCTTTCTTCTCTGAAGAGCTTTCAAAAGCTCAAGTTTTAATCAGAAGACTATTTTTGATCCTAATTTTCCAAGCTGCAGTAAAGCTGCCTCATGACCTAATCCGATGGCAAATGTACCATCATTATACAGTGGTTTCAAGCAAGTTGTACAGTAACTAGTCCTAATGTTTCTTACTTTTAATCACTGATACACCAGGTGCCTTGTGTGTAATTAGAGCTACCGATCTGCAGACACTGCTTTAACTCAGGTCGACAAACGACTTGTTGAAACAAGTGCTGCTTGGTGTGAATAAAATACATTGCAGAGCAGTGTCTGCACATCAGCCCCCTCAGCCACACCAAAGCTGTGAGCAAAGGCAGACCTGCCTTCCCTTACAATGAGCTCAGACTTTTGCTACAGAAATAAGCAGGACAAAGGGACAAGACTAGGTTTAAAAAAAAAAAAAAAAAGGCAAGCACAACGCAGTTCTAAGCTGCAAATGCCACACAGCTCCAGCAATCAGGAACACAGAGGCACTGCTAGTCATTCTGTTTTTTATTTTTGCCACTGTTCTCAGAAAAATCAAAAAATCTCTGATTTCATGGGAAACAGAGCATTTTGATTTGCTTGAAGGCAATGTTTCATTTTGAATTTTTATTTCATATATACACACAAACATATATATTCATCTGCATGTATGACACAGGCGACTCAGGAAAAAATAGAAGTCTCCCACTGTTTAAACGTGTCACCTTTCTGAAGAATTTTGCTTCCTGAAAAAAGTTCACAGGGTTTCCTCTGGTTTGGCTTAACAGCTTTAAAGGTTGTGCTTCCAGACAGACAGAAAATCTGGCTTACTCACAGCTTCCCCTCTCTGTTCCACATTAAACAGGTCGCTGTTGTGGCCACAAGAAAGACGGCAACTGCTGCTAAAACTTTAATCCCCCGCACCCAAAGTCGTAATCTTTATATAGCAAATATAATGAGCTTTCTCAGTGACATACTGCAACAATGTTTAACAGGATTGCATAAGCAAAGTTATATTTAAATCCACTGAAAATGCAACCCAATTCTCCCAGAATCTTCTCTGGTGATAATTAATGACAGATTTCATCAATATTCACTTACCCAATTTTTTTTTCTCTTGTAGAATTTTGCCTTGCTAACACAAGGACAGTGGAGTAGAGACAACTTCTATTAAAGAAGCTGTTAGGCATCAGAGATAACATATGAAGCGTAGCCATGCTGCTCTCTACCCTCTGTTACCCCTCAATTTTATTCTCTAAAGTTCTTTCAGCAGCTGCTTCTAGGCTGTAACCACAGGAGGAACAGGAGGTATTCTGCCACTGCTGTCAGGCAAGCCAGCGGAGGACAGAAAAGGAAAAAAAATTAATTTCAAAGTATTTTGCAAAGTAGTCCAAACACTTGGAGGTGGTAAGATTTCTCTCCAGTTGCCCATCTGGACACAGTGTGATGCTATAACAAAGCATCACTAAACCAACATATTTATACTGAAAGATAAACAAACAAAAACATATTTAAACTGAAAGACAAGAGGTTTAGGTTAGATATTAGGAAGAAATTCTTCCCTGTGAGGGTGCTCAGGCACTGGAAAAGGTTGCCCAGAGAAGCTGTAGATACCCCATCTCTGGAAGTGTTCAACGCCAGCTTGAATGGGGCTCTGAGCAACCTGGTCTAGTGGGAGGTGTCCCTGTCCATGGCATGGGGGTTGGAACTAGATGATCTTTAAGTTCCCTTCCAACCCAGACCATTCTGATTCTAGGTATGTATTTCCTGAGCTGTCCTACCTCTCTCATGAGGAGTCATTTTGAATTTAGTTCTTCCAGTTATTTGCTACAAGCATTTGAAAAAAATAGTGGTGAGACCAACCTGATGGTTGCTTGAACAATCTACCTAATTTCATTTGCACAAACAACATGCACACCTCAAACCCACAGGTCTTCATGTTAAAGGAGGGCAATCTTCTGAGCAACTCAGAGCACCCACTCTCTGAAACAGGGAACACCAAATTATCTACCCTATTCTCAAGCAAGAACAGTCAAGAGACACTTTTTTACGTCAATGAAATTGCAGTTTCCCGGGGCAACACAAGGATGACACTACAACAGCTTGTCTCTCCAGGGCAGGCATCAGGAACGTTGCCCCTAGCTCTGAACTTAATGCAAACCTAAGGAAAATCACAGGAAGCTCTATCCCCCAACCAGTCGCACAATGCACATCTCACCACAAAACAAGTCCTGAGCCCAAATCTCTGCAGCATTTTGAGATCCTCCCAGCAATGGGGGAGGACAAAAAAGTGAAGAGGAAAGTGGGAGAAAGAAGGAAACAGCTGCTTCCTCTTCCCAACCAGCTCTGAAAGCTCTGCTCTCCCCTTAACACACAGAGTAAAACAGGAGTTATTTTCTTTTCCTCTGTCCTGGAAAAAGATGGACAAAAAAGCCTTGTCCTTTACTCTCGCAATCGTTCCACCCTGTCCCTGCCAGGTTTGCTGGGGAGCTGGAGCAGTGTATTTCACTGGGCTGCAGAGTCCTATGCAGGGATAACTTTCATTCCCAGCATTTATTTTTAATTCCCATTTGAAGCCCAGTGAACTACTCCAGAGCATAACAAAATACTCATTAAGCTTTTCACAGAATTAAGGCTTTAATTTTAAAAATATTTATCATCGTCTCTGAAGATGCTCACTCCAACCTTTGACTGTGTGGGCAAATGATTTGACAGACCATACATACATAAAAAACCGGCAACTGAAAGGAAATTCAGTAATATCAACCTCCAGAGCTATGACAGCTGGTAACTCCTTCCAGCTTCCCAGGGACTGGGAAACTGGCCATGGGATTGCCTAATTTCATGAATATTTGGGAGGAGATACGACCTTATTTCAATTCACAGACTACAGCAACAATTGGAGAGAAAAGCTTAAAAATAAGGCTCACAGGTACAAAGGGCAGCTGTCTGTCCCATTGCAACAGGGGGCTGCTGTGACAATTCTGCAGTGCCACTCCTTGGTTTTCGAGGCACTTTCAGTAGTGTCAATAAATCTGTTACTGTCAAAAGCTGTTAAGTCAACCAAACCCAGGTATTTTAATCAGACACTGCACAGCTGGCTTCATAGCCCAAAGCCAGGACTGTGGGCAGCTGTCAGCCCCACAGCCACTGCAACCCAAGCGAGCAGCTGCTGGTGGGACGAGTTTTAGCACGAGCTGGCAAAGAGCTACTTACAGGCATTGCTGCCAGTGCGACCATAAAACACTGTTAAGAAACCTGTACTCATGCAAACCAAGTAAAAAGTTCCGAGCTGGATTTGAACATCTCAATCCAGCAGGAGATGACACCCCATCTCTTGACAGGTTAACAACCTGTCAGGGATTTAGCACACCCCAGAGCAGCTGCCTGGTTTTGTTGACACAGGCAGTGGTGCCCCCAGGTCACATCTACTGAAGAAAGGCAATTTTGAAACAGGAGGCAATTGCCTTGCTGAAAAAGAAAAGTAATAATAAAAAAAAAAAGTGAAATCAGAAGTCCCTCCTGACTGAGTTCAGTAGCATAGGTTTCTGGTAAAAGAGGACAAAGGAGGTCCACATGCCTACACCCTTACCACAAATACTACTGGAGGAGTGGAAGATGTGAGAACAAAGGTAAGCAGCCAAACTGATGCACATTGCTGATCATCAGGGTGTGTTGGCTTGTTTTCCAGTTTCACATCTACCTTACCTTGGCTTCTGCTATGGGAGATATCAGCACAGAGGCAACTCGCCAGACACCCCTACTCCTGGGACACGCTTCAGTACCAAGGTGACCAAGCTCCCCAGCCCAGCTGCACTGTATCCACATCTGCCTCAGAAGCCGCATCTTCCCATGACCAGCAAGGACCAGGCAGATGCTAAAAGCAACATCACGATGGGTGTAGTTGTTACTACTTCTTTGGTGGTATTCAGCATTTTTCAGAGAGCTTTATCTCCGCAAAAAGGTCTATACCAGGACCTTGCATGTGCTGCACTCTGTATTCATCGCTGATGCTCTGAAAGCAGAAGGCACGAGAGACCTGTGACTCTGTATCACCTGCTTAAACAACAAACACAAAGCTAAAACATATTAAAAATTCATGCGTTTCTATGAATCCTTAAAGAGTCTTATTTTTGTGTTCCGGAATGTAGCTCTTTAGGGCTACATCTTTTTAAATCCTTTTTTGATCTTGAAAGTTAGGAGCTTTGTCAAAAAAAAACAGAATACAAGAAGATTAGACTGAGCATCTCTACCTCATCCCAACATCCCATGAACCTTAAAAAGCCTCTATCATACATTGCAAGGCTTGAAGCCGGCACTACTGGAATAATTTCCTCTGTAGCAAAGGCGGAGAGGAGATATGGGACCCTTTATCTGAGCATGTGATTTAGAAATGTTGCTAGTGCTTCCAACTGTCATGAAAAAACATACTAACAATCTTAAAAACCGCTATGCTGTGGCTCACAGTATCTGTTGTTTGCTCTTCGGTTTCCCCAAGCCAGGAGTGTGATGTGCATGCATATGCTACCTTTCAAACATGATTACTGAGTTCTGCTGAAGGCACTTGCATATGCAGAAAGAAAAGAAAAAATGTTTGATTCTCTGAAAACAGATAAAATGGATTTGGGCCTCCTACTCAATTCAATCAAAAAAGCCACGTATTTATGAAAGCCGAAAAACTTGAAACATGGGGTAATATAAGAGCAGAGGCAGACCTGTATACTACCTTAAACGAGCAGCTATTTCAGTTTAAGGTGACAATTTGGGTTGTGAAATAAAATCTTGAAATTGTGAGCATATTTGCTTCAGCCAGTCTCTGCTTTGGGGCCAGTAATCCCTTTAATTGCCCTAAACCACCTAAAGGCACCTCCAGGCAGAAAAATCTTTGCTCTATAAGCAGCATCAGGTGGACAACAAAAAACTTAACCAGAAAACCAGGTGGAGAATATTTTGACAGCAGCCCATCATGCCTCCTTAGAAGAAGAAGTATATAAAGGAGAACATAAAGCATGAAATGCCTTGAAAGAAAATAATTTGGATAAAAATAATTTTTTGTAACAGACTGCACTGATTTAGTTTCCAGTACTCTCTACATGATATGCAGCTTTCATTATTAGAAGAACTAATTCCACACATCCATTTTCATAAACATCTCAAAAGCAACCACTGAAAGCACATTCTCTCTAAGAATTTAAAATATACCAGACTAATAGATGCAAAAAAGTCATTTATACCAAAAAATCGATCGGATCATGTAAAAACTCTTCAGTATTCTTAACAAAGGTACTCGCTGCATGACCAGTGATGCACTTCTGCAGAAACCTCAGCTGATGGGGCTCATGCTCAAATGAAACCACAAAACTGCTCATTTTGATTGTGTTAGGCAATGTCTTTAAGAGCTAAAGGCAGCAAGTTACCTGGGAAAGTAAGACTGAATGTACCTGCAAGTGTTTGCAGGATCAGGCTCTATCTTAATACAGCCCTTTATCAATGACAAAATCTAATGTAGAAATACTTCTTTCAAACTAATCACTTCTTTCAAGAGACGCCACTAAATATAATGTAAGGAAGATTTACTTTATAACAGCCTTGGGGATGTGTGAAAACACACCAAAAAATCTAGTTTAGAGAAGGATCAAGATATATTTAGATGCCACAGACACAAAACGCAGACCGAAACTCCAATACAGACACTAATCATATGAAATGGATAACCTCATAATATCACACATCTTAGATCATCTGACTTCTGTGTCTGTCTGCATATTCAATATCGCAGCCCCAAGCTGAAAAAACACAGAGAAGAAAGAGATTCTTGTTTCCTGGTAAAGCTTCTTGCATTAAAGAACTGAAAGCAGGGCAAAAGGCCCATTCAAAAATGTGTCACAAAACACTTCACTGCAGACCTAAGAGCTTTGTTGTGAGACTAGAAGGGGAAAAAAGAAAGGATTTTTAACAACAATATTGACTAATGGGATTATATATACACAACAGTTTCCCATTCACAATACCCTCCCAGGGAGTTGAACACAAGCTCAATTTTACCTGCGCCAGTAACAGCTACATCATTTTATGACAGATAATAAGCTAACAGGGTATAGACCACAAAGCTGCTACCAAAAATACTTGATCTTCCAAGGAGGATATCAAGACAGGCAATTAAAGAAACAATAATCCTCCCCAAAAAAATACATTTTATCATCTGTAAACACACATCTGTAAATCTCTCTTTTGCCTTTAAGTAGGAGATCATGAAACATACACTTTTGTAGCATATTTTTTGTAACTTAGAGCTTTCAAATTACACATAATGTAGTAACAGTATCCAGAAAATAGTATCCTGATGACAATATAACAACGCATGAAGACAAACTGTTTAGCATCCTTTAGAACTTGCTTGCATACAAAAAAATTTCTGTATTCATATTAGAGAGAAGGAGCATAGAGAAAGGGGATTTCTCCTTCCCGATTCCTTCCCCTTTATATATATATATATATGAACTAATTTTGCACCTAACCCCAGCAAGTATACATACTTTGAAGGTTTTTAAGAAAAAGAAAATTGAAAACCAAATTTGGGAGTAGAATTTCTGCAGTTCTAGACAGGAAAAACTTATTCCTGCACCTCGTAAAGAGTAAATACAGCTATGAATACAGAATAAACAACCTTGATTCTACTAATAAGGACCAATAATAATGTAGACACACAGCTATTTTTTGAAGTAAAGCACATCCAAAGCCTTCACAGTGACAGCTCCAGCCACCCTGCCAAGCTTCAACAGGCACTGCATAGCCTTGCGGACTGTAAGGACAATGTCAGCAAGGAAAGGGATGGTCATGTAACCCATGTGCCTGTGGTGAAGCTTTCCAGGGCAAGAAGGTGTCAGGAGGCAGCAGCAGTGGGGAGGGGGGCAGACCAGAGATTTGCAGCCAACGCTGAGGTTCTCCCACAGGCACTATCGTGGAGCAGCAAGTAGCACTCCCATCGGTGGTACTTTGGATACTCGATCCCTACAGCAGGAAAAAATTTCTACAAATTCAACAAGTAACATGCGGAATACAAGTGCTAAAATAGCAGCATTCAGTTACTAGAGTGACAATGAGAACTGTGAAAATTTCCTCTCTTGGGCAGGAGCTGCTATCTGCTATTTGGAAAACATGAGATTCATATGCCTTTATTTTTCCTTTAGAAGCAGCAAGACTTTAAGATCTGTTCAGCGAAGAACCAAAAGCACACTTCTGTTGCTGTCTTTTGGTGACTGCCCAGGCACCCCCAGCATTTTCCCTCCTCCCTGCAAGGCTCTGCAAAGAAGGCTGAACAAAGTGCCGCTATATGAGGGCTACGGCCCCCACAGCAGCAGAAAAAACCCAAATTATACAAAACTTGTACTGTTTTGCTTCTGTCATCCTTTGCCTCCTCAGATCTGAACAATAATTAGCTTGTCTAACATGGAGGAAAGAGGGGAATGGCTTTGTGCTTGGATGGGTCAGAGCAGACAGATGCATAAATGTGCTTGTCAAAAGCTGTCTGCATTGGGCTGGGAAAGGGGAGAAGCACAAAGGTGAGAAGCTGCAGACGATGGGGCCAGAGGACGAGCACAACCTTCCCCCTCTGTGCAAAACCTTGGTGTGGTTCTCCCTGGGAGATCCCAGGAAGGATCCAACATGAAGGTTCATTTGGTAGCTACTTACATAGAAGTCACAGGCAAAATTTTGCCTTATTGCTTCCACTGAAAATGAAATTAGCTATACTTTGTATAAAAGCAGGGCTTTTTTTCTTTCCGTTGATTAAACAAATGAACTCTCCTCCCCAGACCACAAAAACAGAAACCACTACTTCCTCAGTCACTGCATGTTGGTGTATAAAAACAGCCCAAGACAAGGGTAAAACGATGCTGGGTACGACATTAGAACACTGTGTTAACCAAGCTCATGAACTGCCATCAACATGTGACACACAATTTTGAAATTTTGGTTTTCCTGTTTCACCTCTTCCACTAAACAGACAGGAAAGATATCTGTTAATGTGAGTAAGTGAATAAAAATAAATAAATCCATTTTTGCAGAATGTACCACATAACAAAATAAAAATTCAGAAAGGCAACAACTGACCAGTAAAAAGAAAACAGATCCTGGTGTTCTGATTCAACAAGCAATAAAAATATTTTTCCTACAAAATCTTAAAACCCACCGTGGAAAGAGGGAAGTCAGTAATTTCCAATGGAAATGACTAGGAGAAAGGCATCTGAATTCAAAGGGTCAAACAAAACATATACTAACACAAGTGAGAAGGAAGGGTGTGAGAAATTTGTGTTAGCTCAATATGAATTCTCTGAAGGGGCATTCCCTGGAGGCATTTAAAAGATGTGTAGATGTGGTGCTTAGGGACACAGCTTAGTAGTGGACTTAGTAGCAGTGTTGGGTTAACAGTTGCACTTGATGATCTTAGAGGTCTTTTCCAACCTAAATGATGCTATAATTCCATGAATCCCTTTATTCCAGAGCAGGGAGCTGAGACATCTCCATGTCCGATGTTGGCTCAAAAGCATGCTCCTGACCATGTCTGCTCACCACATGCTGCTCTCTGCATCATGGAGCAGCCCTGGAGCAGGAAGGCTTCCCCTCTGACAGCAAGGAAGCCAGGTGATACGCTGTAGGAGACAGCACCTGTCCTCCACCTACTGCTGGGTGTTCAGTCCACAAGTTCAGGTGAGAGCTGGTCTGAACATCTGACCCATTAATTAAAGAAGAGGCATGCCATGCCTTTAACTGCAGTAAAAGCACAACCACAATCACAGTCCACAACAACAGCACCCACACTCCAGAAAAACGCCAAGGAGGGCAAGTATACAAATGGGAGTAAGTCTGGACAGTGAGGTAAACAAAATCTGTGAAAACTCATGAAGAAAAAGCAAATGCTATCTTTTCAAAGCAAGATGATTTTCAAAGGAAGTCAGAGAGTTCATCAAAATTCATGCTTCAGAGGCTCCTTCGAAAATCCCAGCTTGAACTGTTCTACTGCTCTGCTCTCTTTAGCTGCAGTAATACAAGACAGACAGCTAATTCAGAACAACCACTGTGGAAGTGAAGTCTTCATTACCGTAACCCCACATCTTGGAAAAGAGGATGCGAGCGTCAAGAGCCTCTCAAGAGCTGCATTTTCTCTAACATATGCAAATGACACACACCCAAAAAAAACCCACCTCAGACAAGACCATGTTGAAATATTCCTAGGGATTCATACAAAACAGAGAACCACAACAACTGCAAGACAGCTGCCAGTTACACGAAAGACTGTGCCACCCTCATCTCTTCATATCACATTCATTTATCCAGTAAGATATTCGAGATATGCAATCGCTTGACAGGTTGGAAATATTACCTCTGCACTTAAAATAGAAAAGACAGGCCTGATCCTGTTTTCATTTGTACCTGAGCAACCCTGCATCTAGTTCAGAGCCCGTTCGTTTTCAGATGCCTCTGATCTTTGCAAGCTTGCAGTGGCTCACGAGGATTTTTTCACTCCAGCCTTTTTGCTCCTGCCCCATCCTCCCTAACTGAGAGAATTCCAGTTACAACCCACACCCTTCTTCAGTGCCCTATTGCACAAAACAAGCTGTGGGTTTGGGGCTTAGCTCCTAAAGGATATGGAAGAGTAATGGCATTTTGTATAGCACTGAGCACAGCATCAGTACCTCACTGTAACAAAAATCCTTGCTCCTGCTGCAAGGCTACATCTTCCAGGAGGATGAGCTCACAAACACACTGCAAGAAAATACACATTTCCATTCACATTATCCATTCAACCTTCCCACAGAGCACAAGGATAGCAGCAGAAAACGCTGCCTTGAAAGTACCTATTTAAGGGTGCTGGCAAATTGATACCATGTGCACTTTTTATTCCTAAATGCATTTGCTCAAACTCTGCTCCCTGTTACACCCCAGCACAATCTTTGCCTTGAATAGCCTTACATCAATAAGGAAACTAATGAACAAACAAGAAACCAATATTTATAATAATTTCTTTAAAATAAACAGAAGCAAAAAACCTTGGACAGTGAAGTCTGTTCCTTAAAACAAGTGTGTGCAGACGCGCTATTTGCAATGCTGCTCTCGAGTTCTGCAGTACCTGAGTGCCTTCTAAAACAGAAGAGCATTCTATCTTGAGGAGAGTCATGCGCATGGAAAAATACAGATTTTTCAAATAAATCTCAAAGGTCACCATGGAAGTACTTGACAGTGGCAATCTGTGTTCTGCTGTTAATAATTCTGCCTATTTAAGCAACCACCTCTGAGCTGCCACTTCTTGATTAGGTTATGCTAAAAGATGGGATTCTACAGAGCAGTGAACACCTCCAATTAAAAATCAAATCCACTTTTGCATTAAGAAAATAGCCTCATAAAATTAGAGAGGTTCCTAAGATACACAATGGGTCGAAGACAGGAGGTTATGTGAACTCTGTTTTCAACAACACAAACACAAACCTTTGTGCTTTAAAGACCAAGGTTCCAAGACTATTAATAGCAGAGAGCTTTCCACACCTTTTTACGTAACTTGTTGCAGCACCTGCACGACTCATCTACCTCAGCGATTAAACTGTACTTTGCACTGTAGCATCTGAAAGCTGTTTTTCCTCTCTATTATCCAAGAAACATCTCCATCTTACAGCTGGAAACAATATCATTCATTTAGGTAAATTCAGAGAACAGTGAAATTTGCTTGTAACTACTAAGCCTGCTCAACCGTACTCATGTCCCAGGTATCAAGATGGGAGCCTTCATTTTCATGCAGCTATCTGTCACCTAACGAGGGCTCCACTCCCTGTTGTGTGCATCCACCACACCCCATGGACACGTGGCCAATCCTTCTGTCACCCTGCATTTGTAGCTGATTGCAAGCTTGACTGAAAAATGAGGAAATTAATCTCCTTTCATGTTGGATCTGTAGGTAGTAACACAAGTGCAGAAGAAACAGGAAAAGAAGAGTTTTGTCTATGACTGACAAAATACAAGGAATAAAGATGGTGAGTTAAAAAAAAAAGTTATTTTCAAGACACATTTCAGACCACAGCTGACATCTAGCTTCTGCTTTATGCTACATCCTTCAGACAAGCTGAGTACAGTGCAGTGGGAAGTGCAAGTTCCTAGTACATGCCAGTGTGAACAAGGAATGAGTGCTTCTTGAACTGTAGGTATGGACTGTATTTGCTTATACACAAAAGTATGTATGTGATCCAAGCAGGCTTGAAGGCAAAGGGGCTTATGTGACATTCATCTCCTGGCTCCTCTTTCTCCATCTCTACATGTACCCCCTCCTCCAGCAACATGAACCCAAAAAACCTGAAATTCAGTGGGCCTCCTTCTAAAGTAAGCTGGCAAAACTGTGCTGCTTGCACCTTCAAAGGGCACACCAGCAGGCTGGGGATATAATCTGCTTCTCTGCTAGCACCTGCAGTGGGCAACAGGGTGCTCCAGTGCTGTGAATTATCTCTGTAAAAAGCAATGGAAATAATATCTGACTCTTTAACGGTGATGAAATTAAAATCCACACCATCATGCCACCATGTATACCTCCTGATGAAAAGGGAGACAGCTTAGCTCAGGGTTTCTCCCATTCTCCTCTTGCCTTTCTGGTACATTAACCTCTGTGTGATCCAACTTTGTTGGAGGGCTGGAACCTCTCCCTGTACTTCCACCCATGGCAGATCCACGAGAAACAATGATGTTGGGAATGCCGGAGCCTCCTGTATGTTTCCCCATTCGCTTTCCTTGCTGGGAGCTACTGACTCTGTACCTGCAGTGGTTCTTTATCCAACCTGAAATGGGAAAGGAAACAGTGTCCCATAGAAGGGAGAGGATAGAGGGAAACCAGTCACCAGTCTTCCCACACTGCAGAAGGCACAAGCTCAACTCCAAGGGCAGCAACAGCGTCTGTGGTTGGTACCTGTTGAGGCTGCACTGCCACCACCACATCCCCGTATCACTTCTCTGTCCCCTGTATACACAACAAAATCTGCAGGTATGACCTGCAAGGTCATGGGTGAAGCCACAAACAGCAGAGAGATGGCTGAAAAAACCCAGTTTACTGCAAACAGGCTGTAAACTGAATGGCACTACTGAATTCTTGGTGCTCAGCATCCTACCCAAAGCCCAGAGAAAAGAAAAAGCAAACTCAAGAGCTTAATCTCTGTTTGTTTCATGCAGCTAAGTTCCAGCTACAAGATGGTATGCAAAAAGAAGTCATCATCATGTCACCTGACAGATTTTTCATTTTACAAAAAATCAGGGGATTTTTTTTTTAATTTTGAATGCCTTCAGGCATAAACCGATGTGCCTATGTCAGATTTGCCTTGACAGCATGTAGACTTGAAAACCTAATCACATTTACCTTGGTAATATGATTATCTCTAGGAGCACCAAAATGCAATCCATTGTTGACTGAAAAATTATGACAAGCTTACCTAGCGTTCTATTTTTTAATCCCATCAATACTATACAGTAAAATTCCTAATATTGCAAAGACTTACTAGCATAACATTATACACTGGTGCTTGATTTAACTGAGCAATTTTATACATATGTAAATGTACAATTCAGGCATTGCAGGATCCTGTGTCACGGAGGACATACTTTCCTCTGCCATCCAAAACAATCTAGATAAAACACATTTCAGTTGTGGTGAGCGAATCTTTCCTCAACCCCCAATTTCACAAAATTGCTAGTCTGATCTATAACAACATGGGGGAAACACAGCTGTTTGCTAAGAAGACGTATTTGCCCTTTATATTCATAAATGAGGGGAAAGGCTTGTTTTTTTTTAAAAAAAATACTTCTTCTAGAAAAGAAGATAGCATTTGCTTCACTTTTCATTCATTTCTCAATTTCCCACAATAGAAAACCTTCCTTAGGCAAACACTCTGAAACACAGCTTCTAAGAGAAGTGTTGGCTTTAAAATACATCATGAGAACAGAAAAGACATTTAGCACTGATGACAGGATAGCAGTTGCTATGAACACAACACAGCAGACCCTGTAAAAAAACCTTACTGTTCCTTAAATATGTATCCCTCTAAATCTGCATATCTGCCTGAACAGCAAAACCTGAAAGTCCTAAAAGTTTCCCACTGTCATGTTTTCTCCAACCATTAGTGAAATTTTCTTCTAAATGCTTGCCGAGCTCTCTACCCTACCCTTGCAGCAAATAAAACTTCTGCTAAGCCCTTCTTATGAAAACAAATACCATTCCTTAAATTTCTCAGCATGTTATTTGCAAACGACAGGCCAGCAAACAGATACTCTCCATATGCCAAATTATGTCATTTCTATTTTCTAGAAAGAATACTTCTCACAGCAAACTGGCAAGGGTTTTTTCAGTTGGATTATGAAAAGAGTCAGCTCTGTGTCTTGCCGCACCTGCTGTGTTGCTAAGCCTGGTATCTGGTGGCAGTTCCCCAGCCACACATTACAATTCTGGGTGCAAAAAAGAGAGTTTGTCATAAAGGGCTGAGTACATCCTCAGAGGTATTCGCAAATGTTCAGGGGTGAATTCTGTGCATATTTGCATATTGATTTCTGTAGATACCAGCTTGTCCTATTTGCAAATAGAATCTGATCTCCCACACTTCTCATGGGACAAGCTGGTGCCTACAGTGCATTAAGTCCCAACATATAAAACCAGACTTCTGCATTTTTAGGTTAAATTATGAAGATAAGGCTTTATGTTCATGTAGTGGAAAACTTGACTGAGAGACTACAAACAGCTGAAAACAGAGGGAGATTTTTTTTTTTTTTAAAATAAAGATTTGGCCCTGTTTCTCATCTTTACCTTCCATCATACTGTTCTACGGAGCCTCCGGACTGCCCATCTGGTGTCTACTTCTTTGAAATGAGGAAGCCACAGATTTACTAGAGGTTTGGGGTCTTTTTTTCTTCTCACAGAGCACACTTGGGAATCCTATATTTGTATTTTAGGTGTTTTGAACTGTTCCAAGCTAAGCTCTATCCTCTGCCAGAAGAGTTCTTGAAGTCATAATAATTACAGATTAAAGCATACTTTTTATCCAAAAGCTGTCATCAAACTATTATCTGTTATTATCCTATGGTAGATGTACCATCAAACTATGTTTTTGTGATGGTCTGGAGGGCTGGTGACTCACATGTTTTCTACCGATCTTCATCATTTCAAGGTGCTTGCAACAGTATTATCAGGTAGAGGAAAGCTGTGTAGCCGACTCCTAAGGAAAAGGGCCAGTCTGGCTGCCTGCCCAGGAGCTTTGCTGGTAAAGAAAAGGGTGAAAAGAAAGATCAAGTAATGGAAATACACCAACCACATAAGTGAACCTGCTGAAAAGCCTCCCTCCTTCCACTTTCCCGACAACTACACACAGCACACCAGCCAAGCACCTGCGTGGTACAACCATGGGACTTCCACGGCAGGGTTGGACCTAGCAGGATTGGAATTGGTGGCCCAGCAAATACAACCAATACAAACAGGACTTTTCATGCATTACCAGCTCAGTTTCGCACGGGGGGTAATGTGCACTCACCCAGGCAGACCCCTCTCACCCATCCAGCTCCAAGGTTGTCTCACACTGAAACCTGCAGAGTCCTGAGGCTCCATCAGACACAGCTCCCTCTTAGCATCTGTCCCACTGTGAAGGTGTCTTAATTAATTCCCTAGTACTCATGAACAATATGTTCTGTCCCGCTGTTCTACTCTTCAGAATTGACAGCAAGGATTTTATCCTTGTCTGATGAATATTACCTTTCTATCTGACAGAGATGCTTGCTAAATAATACAATGAGTCTAAAATATGCCAGAGCACATTTCTGTGGGATTTGTTTTTAAAAGCTCTGAGTAGTAAGGGAACAAGGCTGATACAACTATGCTGTCCATCATACTCTAGTTAGACTTTTGAACCACTGGTCAACTTCAACTATCTGGAAGATAACTCCATTTCCACAAGTTTCAAGGGAAGCAACAGAAGAAGGCACAAACTTGTGCCCTGAGCAAGTGAAAAGACTGGCAGAGCCCAATGGTGGTAGATGCAAGACCTTGCGATGTGGGTCTGGTCATGCTTAGCACACGCACAGCTCAGAAAACCCACCATCAGTCAGAGACGGCTCCTGCAAAACTCTAAGTGGCCATGAAGACCCAGCCTCTCAGTGTCGTCATGCCAAAGGACACGAGTGTGCTCAGTGTCCCTTACAGGGCTCATGGAGGACCTTGTACACTGTGTGCTACTGCTGAAACAGCCTTTATTACCTGAGCCTTAATGCTATGGTTGAAGATCTCCCCTTCAGGCTGGCACAGGATGGCCATTTAGCCTCCTGAAGTGACAGCCGAAGTCAATAAGCATCCCCTGCTGTAGAGGCAGCAACTACCAGTGGTATACAAGGTCACACACCTATGAAAAGACTTAGTTCAGGCTGTGCGCTTCCCATTCACTTCTCAGACCATTAAATTGCTGTTTTCATGCTATGCTTGTATACATCATTCTGAAATTCATGCTGCCTTTAGGGCTTTAGGTTCAGTGAATAGCACAGTGTCCATCACACACAAAAGGTTCGATGAGCTTCCAGCAGCTCACAAGCCAAATCCTGATGCTGGGATGACCCCACAGGGTGGATAGTGCCTCCCCCAGCTATTTGTTCTGCTCCCTTTTCAGGACTCTGCCTGTAAGACACTTGATTCTGAGAAACTCTTCTTTTGTCCCTGGCATGTGTGGAGGCATCTTCTATGGTGGGCTGAGACTGCACTGCCTACCTGCCCTAGGCCGTGAAGAATTGGGGTTTGACCTCTCAGCCCTCTACCACAAACACTGAATGATGGAATTCAGATCCTCAGCAACCTAGAGGCTTCCTCCAGCACTAACAACTCATGCAGCTTTGCAAGCCCTACAAAAACCAGGTAAGTCAACTATTCCAGCATCCCCCTCATTGCATCTTTCCAGAAGACAAATACTGAGGCCATATGCAGCACTGTCTTTTCTAATAGGTAGAAATAAATTGAACCTTCACAAGCTTTACTAATCATAAATTATTTTTAGAATTACTCAGAAAATGAGATTATAGGTCAATAAATTCTGAAGAAAAACCTATTTGACCATGGTAACTTTGATGTTCTTTTGAGTGGACCTCTACCCAGTGATTACTCAGCAGATATTCTCTCCTTCCTTCCCAGCAACCACTGCTCCCCAAAGGAATTCTCCTGCCCATCTGCCTTCAAACCTGACACAGTGATACAGACAAATGCAACTGTAAGCAATGTTTAGATTCCAAATCCAATCACAAATTTGCTTCCTTAGCAAAACAGAAAAAAAGAAACAAAACCAAAACAAACAACCCAAAAAAAGTATGCGCTTGTTTCTAACAACCTGGCCTGCTGGAAAAGGAAACTTCACATATAGCAACAGCAGTATTTTCCCCAAAGAAAAGTATGGCAACAAGAATTCCAGGAATACACAAAAAACAAGTACCTGGGACCACCACCTAATCTACAAGATGTGAAATGATTTTAAACCAGTGTTGCTGAAACCTTGTTTCAGAGAGCTCCTCACTAATTTGAGATGAATTACAATTTGACATGAAAGAAACCCTGGCAGAACCTGGCCCTAGTTTCTAGTAACCTCATGTCCTCATCCACCCATTCACCACAAACTGAAACAAACGCCTCCTGCACGAGAAAGGAGCCTTTGGCAGTAACAAGCTGACTTCTGAACAAGCCTTTTTTTTCTGCCATTTACATATAATTGCATACTAGCCTCAAAGCAGGTAGAAGTTCCAGGTTCTTTTTTTGTGTCGTTTGTTTCTTGTGAGTACACACACAGTGCAAACCCAAACCACATTAATGATAACCTTGTTAAATATAAACCAGCATGCAATTATACAAACTGCTAAGACAAACAAAAAAGCCAGGAAACTGTGATTATATGTTCACAATGGTTTCTGAAAACTAAATAAAAATAACAACATAAGGCAGCCTGTCTTGTCTGATACTGCAAGAGAAAAAGATTTCGCATTGTAACTTATGTGTCTCAGCATGGAGGACTAATCTGCCAAAGGAGGCATCAAACTCACTTTCAAGCTCACTGCAAAGGAGAGAGGAAGGGCGTGAGAAAAGGCAGCAGGTGCACACATGAACTACCAAAACAATCTGATTTTTCTGTTCACATCATCCTTCAGGTGAGCTGATACCTGTCTCTGGGCAGTTGCTGTGACTTCCACCCTGTTGTCCTGAGAAGGGCTGGCCAAGTGCTGGGGATTTGGCTACTTCCTCTGCACTAAGAGAGCAGCAGAGGGTCTGCTTGAACCCTCTGTTCCTGGGCTTGTGCCAGCCCAGTGCATGCCTGTGATTTATCTTCTGTGCAGCCAAGAGTGAACCCAGCAATTGGAGCCCCTACCACATCTTTTCATTAAGATGATGAGGACCTAACACTCCATACAACCTCCGTGGCCTGCAGCTGTCCATTCTGATGTTTAAAAATATATACCTTTTCCAGAGCAGAAAGAAATGTATTGAAGGCAGGCCAAAGTCTGCCCTGGTCTGCACACGTGCAGGGTTACGACAGTCAGCAAAGGCAGGGACATCAGCCAGAGCTCTTCTGCACCAGTGTTAGCTGTAAGCAAGTGCTACAACGGAGAGCCTCACACTTGTCAGTGGAATAATGCAAGGTCTCCGCCATAGCTGAATGTAGCTCTCAAGAAAACAGAAGAGCATGAGAAAACCAGCACTTTCCATATATCCTACATCACAAGAAAATACACGGCACAAACAATGGCCTCTGTAGGACTAGAGGAGCATCCTGACAAGGTTTCCTTAGGTGACTTCCCTTGTCATGGACTTGGGCTATCCATTCAGTCTGTTTGCATTCTAGCAGCACAGATGAACTTGTAAGATGCTGAAACTCTAGGCTGTAAACAATAATAGTCATTACCTTTCCCTCTTAAACTCCAAACTGCTCTCAGGCAACATGAAAAAAAAAAAATAGCATCAGTTGTGGAAGGAAAGATTCAGAGTGGCAAACAGGGGCAGGGGAAAATAATGACTGGAAGAGGAAGGGCTAAGGGAGATCTGAGCATCCCTCCTAGAACCGAGCACAGGATCAAAGCATGCAAGCAAGGAAAACCAAAGACGATCTTGGAAATCTAGAAAGGTAACCTGCAGGAATCCTGCATCAATAATAAACTCACTAACTAGAAGGCCAAGCAAAATCCAGCCTCTTGAACATTGAGTGCTGCCACGTGCAGTATCACCAGCAAGTAAAAAGTTCAGGAGTAGAAAATCAATTCACAAATCATGGTCTGTGGGTCCCTTTTCACTCACAAGGCTGTGGACAGCAGTGTGCAGAACAATGTCACAGACTAAAATGCACAAGCGTGTGTGTGTCACTGTGCTGTTGATCCACAGCACAACTAGAGGGCTGTCACTGCACAAAATGTTTTGAGAGACACATGCCTAGAAGAAGGGTGGTAACCCATCAGTAGGCATTTTACTTGGGAATGTGGGACTCCTTAGCACAGCACCTGAAAAGGGGCTTAGAAAAGCCACCAATACCATCCAGATGGAAGGGGAGGAAAAAAACCCAGCCAACAGTCGCACATGCAGCTAAGACAACTTTCTCCTGGAATACCTCCAATTTCTCCAATTTCTCTCAACTGATTGGTTGAGAAAGGGAGTTTTCTACAGCGATCTATGTTCAATTACCCTTATAAACTCTTGTAATAACATGTGACTCAAAGTTTACCTATTTGTCCAAGGGAGAAACAAGAAGGGAGTGTGGCAAATGGGGAATGTGGGAGTGGCAGCCGATGTGGGCTTGGGGAGCACAGTCATTTCCTCCAGCTTCTTCTCTGCTTCATCCCCTCCTGTCTTTAATAGCCGAGTATGTTGTTGAGGAAGGGAAGGAAGGTGATTTTGTACGCGTGGAGCAATTAATCCACGTGCATTTGCACATTTTTACATGACTGCACCTTCATAGCCAAAAAATCTCAGCTTTTCAAGCGGGTGAGGTTATTCCTTTGGGAATTAGAAGGCAAGAAAGTACCAGGCGGCAAGAAACAATCCAGAGGAACATGAAGTGCTTGTAGATAAAGAACTTACTGGGGGTGGTAGCGAGACGCTGCTTAAATCATGCGCTCGCACCTTAATCTGTGAAGGTAGATGCAAAGATTTCCTTTCCCCTTTGTGGGCTACAGACCTGGCTACAGCGCACCTGGCTCAGGGCTGGTTCCCAGCCTGCTGCCTATAGCACAGGCAGCACGGCGGGCTGAATCCGCGACCAGCCATGAGAACGGGGTGATGAGCGCTCCGCGGCTGGGCTGGGCTGCAGCGGGGCACGGCGGCTGTGCAGCCTCACGCCCGCACCGCTGAGCGGCAGACAAACTTTCAGCCACCGGCGCCCAGGCGGGAACGACTGACTGACCAGCTGCTGCCGCCCGGGAGGCTCGGGCACCTCCGCCCCTGCACGCCGGCACATCCCCGCCGCCGCCGCTGCTCCCCGGCCCCGCGGAGGGAGGCTCCCGCCCGGCGCCTACCGAGCCTCCCTCGCTCGCTCCCTCCCTGCCTCCCCACGGCTTCCCCCGGCGGCCGTGCCCGCGCTTCCCGAGCGGCGAGCCCACCGCCATCCCCGCATCCCGCATCCCCGCATCCCGCGCATCGCTCATCCCCGGTAAGCGGCGCGGCTTACCGNGCTCCCCGCTGCCGCCGGCGATGCCCTGGGGGCTGGTGCGGCCGAAGGGGGCCGGCAGCACCCCGGCCGTGAAGGAGTTGAGGCGGCCGCGGCTGCCCGCCGCCGCGGCGCCCAGGAAGGCGGCGGGCGGCACCTGCACCGCGGCGAAG
>VWZF01007018.1:636783-702323 GCA_013396755.1 Sclerurus mexicanus | reverse complement strand
CCCTTTCACCCCCTTCCCTCCTCCTCCTCCACCACCACCTCCTCCTCCTCCTCCTCTTTTTCCCTTCCTGGATGCGTGGGGGCGGGCGGGAGCCGAGGAAGGTGGAGTCTGTGCCCGTAGTACGCGGCACATGGCCCTCGGAGCTCGGCACCGGCCCGGCCCCGGCACCGGGAGCGCTGCGGGGATGCAGCCGTGCCGTGCCGTGCCGTGCCGTGCCGAGCCGAGCCGAGGGACCCGGGCGCTGCCCGCTGGTTTTCCCGAGTCGGGGCTGGTGCCCGGGGCAGGCGGTGGCGGTGGGTGCCCGGCGGGCAGGGAGGGNTGCCCGGCGGGCAGGGAGGAGAGGCGGGGATGGGGAGCAGCCCCCGAGGGTGCGAGCCCCGCGGTGAAGCAGTCCTGGGCTGCCCCTGCTGTCCCTGCTGCGGTCTGAGGCGTGCGAGCGCATCTGTGTGTGCAAGTAGCATCTCGTGGGTTCCCTAAACCATTAAAGCAACCCCCGCCTTTCCCTCTGCCCCCTCCCTCTCCCGTACACCAGAGAAAGTGCAGGTATTTATTTTGCCCTCTGCTGTACAGCCCAAGCTCCGAATCTCTGTATTCCCCGTCGTCCCCAAAGTCATGGCTGTTGTGCAGCTGACTACAGGTCCGCACGCTGCCTCCTTCTGCACCTGTGGCTTGGGAAGGTGAGCAGCCAGTCTCACCTCAGCAGGAAGGTTCTTCATTTCTTCATTATTTTGACCAACTCAACCGTGCTGCAAGTGTGCTTGTCCTGTGATGATAATTTCATCAACGGCTTATGTAAGGGTTGGATAACAGATACATACAAACAGCAGAACATATGGTTGTTGTGAGATAGCAACACGCACTTTCTTCATAAAGCATTACAATGACTTGTGTTCCATTCCAGTTATAGTTGGTAGATGATATACGAGCCATCCCAAACTGTCACAAAATATTGTAATGTCCCCTACAATGTTATCGAAACTTTGCTAATTTGAAGTTTTTTTTAAAAAAAAGAAATTCATCAGGAAGGAGAACCTAATCCTATTGTTGGAGGAAGCTATCAACCCAGGTTTGTGTTCCCCTGAAAACTGACCTTTTGAGCATTCAAAGAATTGAGCTCTGTGACTTGGACTGGTTTTTGAACCTTTGGCCTCCACTGACACTGAGTGCCACAACCCCCAAATTTAGGGGCAAGGTCCCTGGGATGTGCTACTTGCATGGTGAGGACACTGCATGGGCAGTATCCTGATCAAGAATCAGCGAGGAAGGAAAGGGGAAATTATGGAGGAAAGAAATGTTTTCCAGATCACACCTTCTTAGAGAAGTAAGTGTTGTTTTGAGATGGACAGTCTCATCGGTCAGCTCTTGAGGTTTACACTGGTGCTGTCTTTCTTAACTGAAGGCACTGGTGTGCCTGTCCCTGTGGCACGTCAAGGATGGATCACTTGGGTGGGAAGGCCAGAGTGCTAAGCTCTCCTCCCAAGAGAAAAGCCCAACTGACATGTCCCATCTGCTGGAAGGGTGCTCTGTACTCTTGTGGTTGCAAAGTGGTTCCTTCAAACTTGTTTTATAGAGGAAGGCTGAAGAATTTCAGGCCTGTCCCCTTCCTTTGGTGGGGCAGTCAACACCTGTTTCTGACTAGAAGCCTTGGCCCTGCAGTCGCAACCAGCAAGATGTCAGAGCAATGATCCCCATGACTCCCATGGACAAGTTCCATGCTCCTTTTGAGATAGTACCACTTTTAAAAGAATTCAGGACTTTTGGGAGGAGAACTGAGCCGCAGAAAAAGGTCACAGCTCTGTAGCCTGATAGTCAGTACATTCACTGAATGCTGACCTCTGGTCCAAGGACTACTTCCAGAGGGTAAATAGGTCAGGAAACTCAGGTGTCCCATGTTACAGCCGAGTAAAGTATACTCTGGGATATTTTTCCCTCTTGCCCTTCTGAGGTAAGCAGCAACACTGTGTATTTTTCTCTGCAGCTCAAGAACTTTGGATGTATTTTATAGATTTAACTTCTCACAAGATACAGGTCTGGGAAAGAAAACCACGACCAAAATGCCAGATGGATTTCCAGAAGTTGGTTTGACTTGGGGTAATTTTTATGAGTCAAGAAGTGTGCACTTCTTTCACAAAATTACCCTTGTGATTGGATAAATCACTCTGTTGGAAGTATTATTTTAAATGGAGGCACAACCTCTATTCTAGAGCTCCTCTAGAGCTGTCCCAGAGGGAAGTGTTACCTCCTCCCTTGTCCACATGTGCATCCCAATGCTTTTGGCATCTGATTTTTACAAAACCAATTTTTAACAATCTCTGGGATCAGGAATGCTTATGTAAATGGTTGAGCCTATCAACCTCCTCACATCAAAATTAGAGTGGTAGGGATAAATTGTAGGTCTTTCCTGGCCTGGCTCATTCAACTGAGCTCACTTTGCAAAGTGTTTGTCTGTGCTCACCAACCTGAATACTTCCATGGACCCAAACTGATGCCCATGGTCTAACATGCTGCCTCTGGGGGTACTGCATGCACACACTGTCTTTTCCAAAAATCACACTGAAGGTTGGCTAAAACATCCATTCTACTGCACATGAGAATAAACCCCTTTGAGAAAGCCACATACAAGAAGAAAAGTATGACGTTTTCAATCTGAAGTTAAGCTATTTTTGGTTACAAGTGGGGTGCCACAGTACAAAGATAATTGGCATGTTAGAAATACCAGGTTCTCAGAATCTATTTATACATTTAGTGGCAAATTTAAATGAATGTGCACAACATAGGGTGATTCTTTCAGTTACTTATGTTGTCTTGATCTGTGCTTAGCAAAACTATAGGTGATTATAATATGCTATAGTAGTCCTGTCTGCTGGAGGATATGTGGAAATGTTAAACAAACTGACTTTGCTAGTTGAAACTTTTTTGTTTGATGGGAAAGCAGTGGTTGACTAGAGGAAATAGCGAAGTTGAAAGGAAAATGAAAAAGGCACATTCTGGAAGCTTGCTTCTGTGACTGTTTTTCCAATCATTTCCCTTCCCAAGTTCTCTTCCAACCAACCGGCTCTACCCAAGTGCAAGCAAATGTTTTTATTTCAGAGGTCACAGACTTATGTAAGCGACTGGGCAACAAGTGGTAATGGGAGTGATAGAGCATGATGACTTTTTCACCCAGTACACCAAGAGCTGCAAGAGGGGCTCATCAGTTGTGGGCAGGACGTAGAGGGAGCATGGAATTTGGGGGGACCTGTTAACACAGGTGATGGAGAGACTGTCTTTAAAGAGATTGAAGGGGGTGGAGGGAGTTTGGGCAAAAATGAAAGCTCAGCAATTTAACAGTCTGAGGAATGGGACTGGAGAAACAGTGCCTCTGCATAACTGCCTTAAGAGAAAAGTTAACCCAAGTGTGGAATCCTCATGCTGTCTTGGGTTTAGTTTAACTACTGTGAGGGCAATCCTGGTACAAGGCGAGCGTGTGGCCAGCAATACATGAAGAGCCAGCCTGAAAGGCCACGGGCCTTGGGCTAAAGCTGGGTTCCTGAGCGGCTTGTCAAGTCAAGCTTAAGAATATCTTTTCAGGTGAATTGAAAACTTCACCCAGAATCTGAGTTAGAGGCGAGATTTGTGTTATACTGAGAGTTAACTCTGCAGGAATAACCAGTCCTGAGTCACCAGCGTGAGTCACCAGGCTAGTTCTTGAGTGGCCTCAGCACAGTGTTTGCCTGCTTTGGTGACAAAAGAAGTTTCTTATTGTCACTGGTACTTGTTAGAGCTGCAGGACTGAGAAAGGTAGCTGAAGAAAAAGTAAAAGCATGTTTTTTTGCAATTTTGACAGACTTTTTTTCTGACTGTCAGGATCAGTCAGGTAATGGTGTTATGCAAAGCTCAGCAAAGATGTAGTATGGAGATAATGCTTCTGTGTTCCTGCAGGTGAGAACAGAGATCAGTATTACTGGTGGTCTTGGGTATCACTATCAGATCCCCACAGTCAGGCAGAGTTCCCATAGCCTATGAGCACTCTACCCTTGCTGTGCAAGACCTCAGAGAAACAAGAAATGTGCGGTCTTTATAAAGACTGTTTTCTTTCCCTTTCAGAAGAGAATTGCACTTCAAAAGAGGAAAGCTGTTGTAAGATCAGAGAAAGATTTGGAACACAAACTTAATAATCTCTGGGAGTGTCTGGCAGAAAAAGAAAGTTGGGGTAGTTTGAACACATTTCACTGAAAGCCGTAGTTAAGAATGGAAATTGAATAAAGACAGTACAAATTCTTTACAAAGGACTAATACTGCATCTGGATAGCAAGGCCTGTTTTGGTGCCAGGCCCAAACCTTCGGTCTGTTGTAAATTTAGCTTGATTCTCAGAAGTGCTAAGGACTTGCACTTCCCATTGGTGATTTTTCAGGAGCCTGAGTGTTTTACTTTTTGGGGGCCACCTTTGCTAATTGAAATGTAAAAATCTGCCACTGAGAAGAGTGTCACCTTGTTGGAAAAGCAGCATTCCTTGAATAGATGTAGGTCCACATTTGCCTCTCTGTGCAGAGCCGAACATGGTTCCAGGGTGCCATGTGGCAACATTGCCAAGTTAATGTGAAACCAAGTCCATATCCAGCAGTGGGAAAGTGGGAAAGATCTGTGGCCACCTAATGTCACGGTTGGAGTAGCGTGTGTGGCTGCGGCGCAGGACGCGCAGAAGTGGGTGCCCTCCAGCAAAGATGAAACAGTGTCTCTGCAAATCAGCTGAGGTGTCGATGGTCAGGGCACCCAACCTGCCAATTATTTTGGATGCCAGAGGTGCGGCATGTGTGGTACTGGTGTTTGTGTTTGCACTGAAGGATTCCTGAGTTCATCAGTCAGCTAGTAGTGCACACACATATGGGTGGTAGAGCCAACTTAATAGCTGTTTGTCTCTTGAAGAATTTAGGGCAGTCTAGTTCAGTCAAAACTGGCTTCTGTATCATTACTCCAACTTATTGTACCTTTATTAAGAATACTTAATATTTTCCATTGCTAGATCCATGTAAGATCTGATTCAGGCCAAGAATTTCTTGGAAAACTTTGGTCAAAATGGATATATGAGCTCCAAGGACAAGACCAAGAAAAACACGTCGCTTTGCCCACATTAGAAATTCTTGTGGCTTCTCTTTTGAAATACATGAGTATCCCTGCATCGAGATAAGAATTCAGGAGATGGGCTTCTGTCTCTGAGGTGGGGCTGGGGAAGGAGGAGGGGGTGCCCTTCTTGTCAAAATCCACCCACCTTTGTCCAATTTTAAGCCTTTTGAATCATAGCTCACATATGCTAGCTAGGGACTTATTTCTGCCTAGCAGCTAAAACTGACAGTGAGGATATATTTTCATGGAGCAACCTTCAGGGTTCCTTCTTTGCCGAAGGGGCTGAGCACATGCGGTCCCCAGAGCCACAGGATCACTGCGAGGGATGTTCCCAGCTGCTGTGGGGCATGCTGGAGGCAGCTGCTGGAGCATGGATGCAGAGCAGACAAGTGGAGTGGAGGCGGGAGCAGCCTTTCTAGGTGTGGAGAGGGAGGAAAGAATACCATTCTCAGGTCAAATGCATACACACGGTGGGGGGCTGAGCGCTTCCATGTCCCGCATAAGTTTCTCCTTACTTGTTTTCATGCTTGAATTTTTAAAGTTCCTCATTCAGTTTAAGCTGGCTTTGAGTTTTTTTGTTGTTGCTGCTCTTGTTTTTTTCACTCTGTGTATTACTGGATTCCTTGAAGACCCACACTAAACCAGGAGCTCCATATCACTGGGTGCTGCTAAAATGCTCTTCCATGCCTCAGTGAGCTTGCAGGATAACTAGACAAAACAAGGAAGGTGGCCATGTCAGAACTGCAACTGGAATGTGGCTGTTGCTGGCTCCTACTGGAGTGATTAAATGGGAACAGGGCCACATAGCTCCTCCCTCCCTTGAAAAACAAAAATTGTGGGCACTTGTACAGAAAACAACCCATCTCTGTCCTTGTCTTGCTGCAGTTTTCATCTTTGAAATCAGAGTTTATTTTTTGTTTGGGTTTTGGTTTTTAATTTTTCAGTGTCATAATAAATTAATATAGGGGTGAGGTTCAAAATGGAGCCATCTTTATTGAAACAAGGAATGGGCAAATGTCCTGTCTGCCTGGAAATCGCTTTAGGCAGTGGTGTAAATAAAAAGCAACTTGTAACTGCAGTAGAGCAAAATGACCAGTTGCTAAAAAGAGATGTTTTAAGGTTTTCATTAAGTGACAGCTATGATTTATCTTGTTCTTTGCCATTTTGAGGCAATCTGTAATCAAGTACAGAATCACTGGACATTAAGATTTCAGAGGGAAGCCTGGAAGAATATCTGTCTTTGTCACAGTGTCTGTTAATTTTTAATTGCCTTGGGATAATTTTAAAACAGGCTGCAGGTTTCTGAAACATTCATGTGGTTAAGTCCTTCAGTTTACTGGCTGTTCAGGGTAAGAAAACCCTCCAGTTCACAGGGCAGTTGGACTAAGGAGCTGGATGAGAAAAAAAATGCTGTTGACACCTACTCAGACACAGTCTTCAATGAGTGAAAACCTTAAATAAATAGAATCTGGAGTTCCCAAAGGGACATGCTGATGGAGTGTTTCAGAGGCTCTCCTATGAGTTCTGCTTGACTGGAAATGTTTAATATCCAAGAAAAAGAAAAAAAAATGTTCAAAGGATTTTTTTTTCTCCTCTTGAAAATATTAAATTCAAGGCGTGTGACTTCAAGGGAAATGAAGGAAGCAAATGGAAAACTGGTAGCAGAAGCTGGGTTTTTGCATTCAGCAAAATGGCATTTTCCGGTTTGTGTACAAAATGATATCCTGTGAGCACTGATCTTGGTTCACTCCAAAATTTCAGGGAACGTTTCAGAGCCATTTTAACTAGGGAGATCCTCAGTGGATAGTGCTCGTTGCAGGCTGGTGTGGATAGCTGGCAACCAGATGGGAGAAACAAAACCTTCACCTGCATCCTTTTGTCCTGTCACCTTGGGCCACCTGCACAGGACTCCAAGGGGTCTGCAGCCACTTTACCTTGAGCCCAGGATGGGGCATGTGTCCTACCTGGATCCCCTGAGCAATACTCCAGGGTAAATACTTGTCACTGGCAAATTTCCAACATGATAAAACTCAGCCAGGTCGGCTCTGCCTCTGTGCCAGGGTGGCCAGAAAAGCTGGCACAAATGACTGGGCTCCTGAGAAGGAAGGTGAAATGGCAGTGACCTTGGTGGCGGGGTGATATGGGGGCCAGCCTCAGCTGCAGGCTGTGTGGGAGGAGGCTGATGGGCAGCTTCTATCCCCCAAAACCTCTGAGTTGCCAAAGACTGTGCACCAGTGATGCTGGCGTGTGCCCAGATGGGGTTCTCATCATGGCTAGGTCAAGTTGCAGCCTTCCCACCCCAGCCCTCTGCAGGTCATTCACTGCTCCCTGCAGCCTGGGTCACCACTGTGGGCTGATGAGGGGCCGCTGCCTGCATTTCCCAAATCCTCCTGCTTGCCTACATGTTGCAGGGGGAGGGAGTCCAGCCACCTGCTCAAGGAACAGCAAATTTACCTGCAGAGGAATGGCCACGGGTGCCCCAACCCTGCACTGTGGTCTGCCAGGACAGTCTGCCTGTGGGGTGGGGACAGCTTGCTGCCACTGCAGGAAAAAACAGCAGTTCAACCCTACCCCAAATAATCACAACTTGCCACATGCAAGTTTTACATAATCTGATAGCAATTAAAGCTGCTAAAAATTGGTCTTAATGGAATACATTTGTCCTCTGAATGTTTTGGCAGGAAGATTTTGTAAGCAACAAATGCAAACAATATAAATAGAAAGGCAATCCCCTGGCAAGACAAATCCAAAGTCTTCTGCTGTCTCTGCTCAAACTGAATAGCGCCTTGGTGTAATAATCTTCATGTTGAGATCAATGAGGATGTTAAATAAATGAAGCATTCAAGTGTAGAAGAAAGTAAGAGAAGAGGAATGGCATTCAAATTGGAAGACTAAAATTCAAGCCTCCTTGAGCCCCAAGGAAAGGATAAATCCATTAAGTTGTGAAGAAAAGAGAGTTGGAAAGAGTCTGTCAGATCCATTCTAAAACATGACAAAATAAAACTTAGGGGCCAGAAAGCAAACTGAAAGAAATGGCAATGTAGCATGAGGATGTGACTCTCCTGTTGGTACATACTTGGTGCATCTGCAGGTGTCTCTGTTGGGATGTTTCACAGACTGGTGATTCCTTCTTCCAAAGTAAAAAATTAATGTTTTAGTTCTACTTTACTGCAATGTCCTCAGAGATGGCTGGATTTTTGGCCAGTCCCCCAGGAACGAAAGTAAAAATAAAAAGCAAAAAGTTCAAATACACACCAAAAAGAGTTAACAATCTTTTGGTTCTCTATCTACGTAGGAATGTGTCTGTGTACATACGTATATATATATGTGTATATATATTCCACTTTGTCCTGCAAGGATGTAATTCCAACTAGATGTAATAAGACATAATGTATACGCTCCAATTAGAGCAGTAGAAGGAATACATAGCAGAATTATTCTGCTGGCTGATTTTGGAAATGTTTTAGCTGTCTCCATGATGCCAGTGTGACTGAGTTCCTATGGGAACGGGCTGCCTCCAAACAAAAGGGTTCTATAGCAAGAGTAGATGAATCCTGGCTAAAAACTTGGTGTTCAGCAAAAGCCTAAATATTCTGTAAATATCAAGTATTCTGCAATACTCAGATTAAATTCACTCATTTTCAAAACTAATTGAAAGAGCTCTTTTCTACTCTGCCAATGAGGCAAGATGAAATCAGTTACATTCAAACCATCATTAGGACTAATTAGGATATCCTAGGTAGTAAAAGCTTGTTCACATCCTCTGTGCAACCACAGTGTTACTTCTCAGAGCTTCACCCTAATGATGATCCTGTAGAAAAGCACCATACTGCAGGATTAATTCCATAGGCTTTAATGGGTCTACTGATTGAAGTACTATTAAGTACTACGTATTAAAGCACTACTCTGTGTGAGGGAGCATTCTGGAGTCTGGTGTTAATATTTGCCTTAAATGCAGATTTCCTCTGAAGAACAAGGTCCTGTGTTGTATATTGTAAGAGTCTTAGGTTGCCCTAAAGTTGACTTGTAGCAGGAGCAATGCTTATAGAAGAAAACTCTGGGACTTCAAAGCTCCCTGGAATATGATAAACACACAATGCAGCCTGGCAAGGGAGGGGATTGTCCCACTCTGCTCTGCACTGGGGCAGCCTCACCTTGGATATTGTGTGCAGTTTTGGGTGGCACTGTATAAGAAAGATATTAAGCTGTTAGAGAGTGTCCAAAGGAGAGGAATGAAGATGGTGAAGGGCCTTGAGGGGAAGCTGTGTGAGGAGTGGTTGAGGTCACTTGGTCTGTCCCGCCTGGAGAAGAGGAGACTGAGGGGAGACCTCATTGCAGTTACAACTTCCCTGTGAGGGGAAGAGCAGGGGCAGGCACTGATCTCTTGTCTGAGGTGACCAGAGACAAGACCTGAGGGAATGGCCTGAAGTTGTCTTAGGGGAGGTTTAGCTTGGATTTTAGGAAAAGGTTCTTCACTCAGAGGGTGGCTGGGCACTGGAACAGGCTTCCCAGGGAAGTGGTCACAGCACCAATGTTTCTTGAACCAGAGTTCAAGAAACATTTCGATAATTCTCTCAAGCACATGGTGTGATTCTTGGGGCTGTCCTGTGCATTGCCAGGAACTGGACTTTGATGATCCTTCTGGGTCCCTTCCAATTCTATTCTACCATTCTATGATTCTATGATATGTCTTGAAAAGAAGGGATTCTGGGGAAGAAAAGCATTGATCTGCCCAGCTGGTCAGAGACCAGAGTGACTGCTGCAGCTACCTGAATACTTATTTGAATCTCTATTCTGAGTGTTCATTCCCTGAACTGAAGCTGATCAAATGCATCTGCGCTTTATTTTTAACTCCAAGCTATTAAAAATGCCAGCAAAGTGGTTATTACGCTTGTAAGTGACACAAAGGAGACAGAACTTCACCTTCCGTTCTTTGCCAGCAGATAATGAATGAATGGACTGGAAGTTATGGGGAGGCTGGGACTCAACTTTTAAGGCAAGATTGTAAGTTGGGGGAAATACAAAGTTCAACAGAGTCAGAAGTGCTGTATATTAAGAGTAGAGCTGTAAATGAAACCACTAGTGTGGTCCTGTTATGTTCCATCTGGTACTGTGAGTCCAGAAATACTAGTTTTCTAGTGGAAAGAAGTGAAACAAGGCTGTCAGAGTTGTGTCTTCCGGTGATGGTCTTACCCATTCCATAACCACTGCCCAAATGTCTTCTTTAGCTTTGTTTTCAGTGATGGTTCATCTGTATCTTGTCTCAGCTGACATAGTCCTGGTTTCTCTTACTCCTCCTCTAACATCAGGAGAACTTCTCTTGCACCTCACTTGAGGTGCAGAGAGTGGCCAAAGTGAGACGTCAACATGCTAAAGGCATGGGGACCATTTGTGAGTGCCATTTTCTGTGTCACCCTTAGGGCAGATGGTGGTGAGATGGCCCTACGAAGAAATCCTAGAAGTGCCTAAGAAACCTTTATGTTTAAGGCACCAGTAAAAACCTCGAAGAAAAGGTTTTGTTTGTGATATGGTAGGATTGACACTTGGTGTTGAGGAACTTGAAGCACATTTCAGGAGAGGTCTGCTGCTTTCACTGGTTTATGTGGTACTAGTGTTTTGTGCCACTTCAGCAGATCAAAAGGGGCCATGTGGTCCCACCTCCCTGTACAGTTTCACCTGAGCAATTGTTTATTTTGGGGGATAGAAAGCATGTTTGTGAGAAAAGGAAATGAAGAGGAACAGGCTATAGAGAAATGTTTAAAAATTGCGGAACTTCAATTAGTGTTGAAATTCCTGTTTCTAATATCAAGAAATTTCCTGGTTTAAATTTCATGCTGCTCTGAACAGCAGTGACATGTTGTCACCTCTCCCTGTTTTTGTTCTTAAGAAGGTACAAGAATTTTAAAGTGGCTGACACCTTATCACCATTTCAGTGGAACAAATACAATATCTGATACTGTATAATGAAGATACTGTGCCCTTGGAAACAACAATTTGCAGTTTCTGTCTTTAAAACCACTCTTACAGCTCACAGGAGAGCCACACAGTGAAAACATGGGTGTGTTAATCCTTTTTCACTAAGATGTGAATTTGTTTGAATAGCCATCTGCTGGTCTTGAGCCTTTAATATTTCCCTGCCAACCGGAACAAGATGGGTGAGGGATATGTTGTTTTTATTGCTCTGTACAAAGCATACCTGGACTGCAGAGAGAACCAGGAAGATGATGGCCCATATAGGTAAAAGGAAGACAAATGCAGGTAGGGTCATTTGTCCCAGAACTTCAAATGCTCAAATTCAGTGTGCAATTGCTTCTGAAGTGGGCATTTCTAAAGCCAAGTAATTTTAGTCCAAATCTAATCTGGTGGCTCTTCAAGGAAATACATTACAGAGCATTAAAAGTGGCCCCCATGAAACATCATTTTAATTGTGCCTGAATCTGTGCAGTTTTGCCCCAATTTGGAACCAGAGGACAGCAGAACACTGTAGTGCTCAGTCAAATAGACTGAGAGCCAAAGCCCTGAAAGTAGAAAATCACATTCATGGAGGATCTTTCTTTTTCCCTTTCTGTTTTGAATATTCACTTACAAGTGTTACAAAATATAAATGCAACAGTCTTGTGGGGGTGAAACCTAGAAAGAGCAAATCCTCATGTGAAACCTGCCAGACCATTTTCAGCATAAAACCTATTTTGTGCCAGTGTGCCCCACTTTGAATAGGGAGTTTCCTCTCACCAAACAACAGCAAGTGGGTCATCAGCACTGCCCTGAGGATAAGTGTTTTTAGAGGGGGGATGTTGCACAGGTGAAGAAAAATGGTTTGCAAGAGAAACAGGACTGATTTTTCCTGTGAATGCATTGGGATGGTGCTACGACAAACCCCTTTCACATGGGGTTTACTGGTTTTCCACCCACCATAAGGACAGAAAGCCTTTCCCGTGTTCATGAATGGGTTACCTGACCTGTGCCGTGCTCCTTGCTCAGCCCTCTGCCTTCCTGTGGCACCTCCTCTGGAAGCAGAGCAGCACTGCATGCACAGTGGATGGTTTCAGTAGGCTGAAGTCCATCAAAGCAATTTTTAACACAGTGTGACCAGCTTAAGGCCTTTTTTAAATTATCTTCATGAGGAAGACAGCACATCCATTGGAAGTGGGATGTGGCAACGCTTTGTCTTGTGCTGGAGCTTGGGTTCTTCATCAGGGCAGACTGCCGGAGGAACATATTCTCTGCCCTCACTCTTCCTGACCAGGGCTGATGGAGCTGTTTTTCCAGTGAATTTCCAGCTGGACTATTAAACTTTTTCCTGAAAACTTTTGCCTTGAAGCAGCCATCCTATATTTGCCTTTGTTCTGTAACTCTCTGTGCTGTTGAATGGGGCTCTCCTCTCCCAGGCAATCCCCTGTGCAGCTGAAACTAACCCCTATGCAATTCTAGAGAGCACTAATATCTCCCTTTAGTCACAAAAAGACACAATCTTAAAGACTTTGAGGCATCCTGCCCCTGTGATAGTTATCTAAATGTCGCCTATCAGGTACATCACAACCTGAAGTGAACTGAATGTTGTACTGTGCCTCATGCATATTTTCTCATTAAGTCACTAGGCAAAACGGTTGGGTTTTGTCTGCTTTTGTTTCATTTTGTTTGTGTTTTAATCATCATTATTTGCACCCAAATTCTAAAGTCCATGGTTAGGTCACTTACGGTCAAATTTCCTTTAACTCCTGCTGGGGGGGGTGTGTGGAAATTGAGCCATGATCTGAATATAAGCAAACAATCTGTTGTGACAAACTCACGGGGGGATAAAAAAATATGATGATTCAAGGCAACAATATCCTCAACCTGAGATCATCGTTTTCACAAAGGCAGGGGGTAACAGCTGCCTGTTCATCAGAGGATTATATCTTCCTGCTGTTACTGCTGTGACCCTAAATAAAACCTTTAATGCCAGTGCAGCAGCACAGCTGGAGAACACAGTGATGGCAGGAATAAATCCCTCCCTTCTGCTTTGGGGAAGTTTCTGTGGACAGTGTTGTCTTTCTGGAGCCTTAACATTTATTTTTCTCATTAGGTCCAGAACACGGAGATTCAAATAATCTCCCTCCTACCCCAGATTCCTTTATAAAATCATAGGTCCCTGTCCTGCTGAAAATGTAATTGAAAGGCATATACAAATGCAGTGTTTAATTCCAAGATTTTCCTGTATTTTGATTAAAAACCTCCTGGATTCTAAAGCTTAGGTTGTGCTAGATATAAAAACACACGTTCATCCAAGAGCACAACATGAATGAATACGAGCATTAAATTCTGCTGACCATTCACTTGAAATTTTTTCCACCGCATGTGATTCCAGGACAAATATTGATTGAATAACCTCTGTGTGTGTGTGAAGTGTGGTCTAATGCCCAGAGCAACCTTTCTCTTCCGTGTCTAATCACCAGCGATAGCTGTAAGCTTCCTTTTGTATCAAAAATCTCGTTTCATAATGCAGCTCCCCTGGTCTTTGGAACCTGAGTTTCTCTGTTTGTTTGTTCAGCCCGTTGAGGTCTGCTGAGATATTTCTCTGTTTGATTTGCTTGTTAGCTTTGTTGCTGGCTGAAATGGCCTAGAGATGGTTTGTTCAAGGCTCTTGTTTTCTTTTCTGGAAGAGCTGGTGGAGAGTTTTGTTCTCCACAAGTCAGCCAGCTTGACTGCATGTGAGGTTTGCCTTGCTGCCTGCTGCTCATCCACCTGGGCAAGGTAGCAAGGTATATGTGCACACACGTGGGCACTGAGAATCCGCTCAGTCTCTGATGGGCCTCCCTTTTTATTTATAAAAGCACCAGCTGATGTTTTGACATGTTGATTTTTTGGGATGCAAGGCAACAGTGGCTCTCCTTACAGAGGGGTTGAACCCCTGGGGCAAATGGAGAGGGAAGGGAGGTCAGAGCTGGTGTTTGCTAGGACCAGATCAGCCAAAGCTGGAGAAATACAGGGTGCAGCAGAACAAAGGAGTTTCAATAAGATGCTCCCTCTCTCTCTCTCTCTCTCAGGGATGCTCTTTATTACAGGGAAAGGAGACAAATATTATAGTTGGCCTTACAATCACTTTTCACATACAGAGTGCAGCGCATGAAGTTTTCACAGAGCACATAGCTCCCCTGAAGGCTTCTCACAGGAAACCTGGGGAAGCACTGGGGCCCTTGCTCACACTCCTTCATACCTATCTGCCCTCCCTGTCTTCAGGATATGTGTAAGGAGCTATGGTGATGGGAGCCGGGGCCTGGATTTAGTTGTCTTGCATTCATGCAATCACCAAAACTATTAATGTGTAAGGTCCCAGACCTTGCCAAGGAAGCGCACATTTATGGAGCACACATTGCTCCCTTCTAGCCCCAAAACCAGTTTTATTTATTCTCATGTTAACAAAAATATTCATATTGGTTTCTCCTGGTATTATGATTCTTACTCCTCTCTATAAATATATCTAAATAAACACATACTAAACATATATAAATAAATATATATATATACATGCACACACACACATACATACATATCTATCTATCTATCTATCTATCTATCTATCTATCTATCTATCTATCTATCTATCTATCTATCTATCTATCTATCTATCTATCTCCCTTCCCTCTCTTTTCCTTCTCACAGTTTGAGCAGTCCCACTGAAAGAGCAGTAACTTTCCATCACAAATGCTTTTCTTGTGACTGTTTTTTTGTTTTCTAAGCTTGCCACATGGAAATAGACATAATATTTTCATTTTGGTCGTGCATAAATAAATAGAAATTCGACTTCCAGAACGTGTTCCTAGAGCAAATCAAGTTGTTTTAGGTTTACTCCCTTTCTAAAAAATACTCATGATCATGCAGATGTAAATCTCTCTACTTAAAAAGGTATCTTGATGATGAACTGAACTCTCTGTTACAGCAGTTTAAGTTTTGGTTTGTATTTGCCCCATTAGGTATGATATATCCATTATGTATTCATACCTCAAAAAATATGCTCACAGCTTTTCATTATATTCTCTTAAAGACATTATTAAAGGCAAATCTCAGCTTTTCTAGATCCAAGCCTGTGTCTGAAGCCATGCGTGTGCCAAACCGAGGAGATGAAGGGCTGTAGAAAACTCTTTTCCTCTTTTGCCTGGCCTAATTCAGCTGGTAAAGCACTTCTCTACAGCTGAACATCACATCTCCTGAGATCCTCCTGGCACCTCCAGGTGGATCAGAAGTCGTTGTGACACTGTTGGCTTCTGCTGGCTGGCCTGCTTCTTCTCCTTGGCTTCAAGTTGTTGCTAGGCCTACAGCTCATCCCCTATGCTTGAGGGAGATGGGACATAAAGCAAGCCTAGGTGGGACTTCACATCAGCTGAGATTTGGATTGTTCCTGCCATGACCAAGTACCAAGTACCGCTAAGGCAGCCCCACAGCACAAAGGCAATCTCAACACAGTCTGGAAAGAAAATATGGAAATATTTCCTTTAATGTCTAGCACAGGGATGCTGCTATTGACTTGGAGCTTTAGCTGCCTCCAAGCTGGACCATTGGTCAGGGTGGAAGGATGTTCCTGAACCTTGGTGTTGAGGCGTATGAGATGGTGCAGTCCCACAGAGATGTTTTGCTCATTAGTACTTCCACTTGGATACCACATTTCCCATGGGAGCAAGGCTCCCTCCTCCATGGAGGGTGAGAGTAAGCTGTATATTCAGATGATAGTCCACGCATAACAGCTGGTGCAGGAAATCTCCAGACTGCGGGAAGCTGGGACACTGTGCTGCAGGAAGAACGGCTTACTATACTTTACCTGTGTCTTTTTCTAGACTCTTTCTTTAAGTCACAGCAGTGGTCTAGTGGACCTCTGCTCCTCCTGCATGAGCTGCTCTTCCTACGGCTGTCTTTAAACACATGGACCCAACTTTGAAGTTACCTCTCAGTTTTAAACTTTCAATACAGGCGAAAGGGGAGATTTGTCAGGATCCGGCTCTCAGTGAGGAGGACTGTCCGTGCAGCATGCACGGACGCTCAATGCACTGACATGGAACAGGCAGTGCCAGAGCAGTTTGCATTTGGGTCACTATTGACTGCTTACTCTGACCTGCTCTGTTCATTTCCCTGGTAGAAACTTTAGAAATCCCTGCTTCAGAAATGTCTACCTGCTGAGGGAGCAGACTTGAATATTAAGTGGAGGCTAGAGAGATCCTTGTTGCTTTTCTTAAGACATGCATGGTCAGAGGCTGTGGTGGGTTGACCCTGGCTGGACACCAGGTGCCCATCAAAAAGATACTCTATTGCTCCCTTCCTCAGCCGGAGAGGGGTGAGAAGATACAGCAAAATATATCAAAAATCCCATGGGTTGACATAAGAACAGGGAGAAATCAGTCACCAACTACTGTCACAGGAAAAATGGACTTGACTTCAGGAAATTAACTTATTACCAATCAATTCAGAGTAGGGTAATGAGAAATAAAATCCAAATCTTAAAACACCTTCCTCCCACCTCTCTTTCTGGGCTTAATTTCACTCCCAGTTTCACTCCTTCTTTCCCCCAAGTGGCACAGGGGGATGGAGAAGGGAGCCTGTGTTAAGTTCATCACACATTGTGCTGCTACTTCCTCCTTGAGGGGAATACTCCTCACACTTGTCCCCTGTTCCAGCATGTGTCCCTCCCTTCAGGAACAGACTGCTCCAGCATCGGTCTCCCATGGTGTCACAAGTCGTGCTAACAAACCTGTTCCAGCAGGGGCTGCTCTCTCCACAGAGCCATAGATCCTGCTAGTAGTCTGCTCCAGTGTGGGCTTCCCATAGAATCACAGAATATTCTGAGCTTGAAGGGACCCACAAGGAGCATCAAGTTCAACTCTTCAGTGAATAGCACATACACAGATCAAACCCACAGCCTTGGTGCTATTTAGCACCAGGCTCTAACCAACGGAGTTAATCTCAGGGTCTGTACAGGGTCACAGACTCCTTTGAGCATCCACCTGCTCCAGTGTGGGTTCCTCCATGGGCTTCAGGGGAATCTCTGCTCTCATGCCTGAATCACATCCTCCCCTTCCTTCTTCACTGACCTTGGTGTCTGCAGAGTTGTTACTCTCTCACATGTTCTTACTCGTCTCTCCTCTGGATGCAGTTGCTCCTGCATAGTAATTTTTCTTCCCTTCTTGACTATGTTATCCCTGAGGTACTGCCATAGTCACTGATGGGCTCAGCATTGGCCAGGGCCAGGTCCATCTTAGAGCCAGTTGGCATTGGCTCTCTCGGACACAGGGAACACTTCTGGCCATTTCTCACAGAAGCCATCCCTGAAGACCCTTCACTACCAAAACTTTGCCAGACAAACCCAATACAGAGGGTTTTTCAGCTCAAGCATAGATGACACTATGCATATCTTGCTCCATGGAGCTGGTGCGTTATCCACCTTTCCTGTGTTATGACTTTTAAATTAGGATGCTCCTCCAAGTTTTAATCTTCTTCTTATCATGAGGCTGTTGTGTGGAATTAAATCCTAACTCATATCCATCTGGGAGCTGGAAATGTCAGTGGGGGCTAAGAAGTCATCTCTGCTGAGGGACCATCATGTTTAGATGTGCTCCACACTCCTGCTGGCACAGTTGTTGGAGGCAGAGGATGTTCCTGCTTTGTTGTAGCAATGGTCATACCTGCACGTGAGTGGTGGATGTCAGTATAGCCTGACACAGATGGGGACAGGTGCCTGTCCCCATCCCGCAGTCAGGGCTTTGACCAAGTGATCTTTCTGCCTAACAAAGCACCTGCAGGAGCACAGCTTGGACAAAAGCAAACAGGACATGCCAATATGGAGAAAAAGGAGGCCAAATGCTGTTGTAATTACAGCTTGCAAACATCACCATGTAAACCCAAGCTTGACCCTGAGGACACGTCCAAAACAGCCCTCTGGAACTGACATGTTTATTGCCTCCTTTTTTTTATTCTTTTAAATCCCTTTTTTTCAACCTAGGCGTGCAGCTGAAGCCTACAGCACAGGACTGTGTCACAGCCCCAGCTGTGCGTGCATCTCGGGTAATAGATCTGCCTTGTATCAATGCATGGCTTAAAAAAGGTTACTGACAAAACCTGCTTTGTTTGGGCAAGTGAGAGTGCAGACCAACTACTCACACTTAGCAATGCTTGCAAGGTGAAACTGTCTCACTTGGGAATAAAATCCAGACCAGGAGATAAGGATAACCTGCTTCCACTGTGTCTTTTGTTATCCTGGTGGGAGTGGGAGAACACAGGGCATCCATCATCTGTGCAGTTTGCTGTCTCTGCTCAGTCGAGCAGTGGATCAGTTGTTCCAAGCAGCATCACAGCCAACCCAGCCAGTCATCCTAGCAAGCGCTGAGGTGATGTTTCCGCTTGATACCATGACTCAGGAATTTAAAAGGAAATTTTAAAGGTTCTTAGGAATTTTAAAGGGTTTGAAAGCTCTTCATCACTCTGCTTTCACAAGAAGTTTTTTACTGTGCTAGCTTATGGTTCTGATGCTTGGAGCAAGCTTGTTTAGAAATAGATCAGAATTCCCAGGCTTGTAGGAAATACACTCTGCTTTATTTTGCACAGGTTAGTACCCAAAGCTAAGCATGGAAACCATCCCTGTGAATAGCCTGAGCTGCTACCCCATTCAGGGCACTTCTTGTTCACTATGAGAGCTCTCTCAGAGTGTAAGTGGTCAGAGACCATCTGTGCATGAGCTGGAGAAACTTAAGTAAATATTGCTCCTTTGGGGCAGGTATTTAGAAGGGGCTGGGCTAAATGATTTATTACTGTGCTCAGCGCTGACACTGAGAGGGTTCTTCTCAGGTTGGCTTTTATCATTGACACCTCCTTATGGGGTCTCACTTACTGGAAAATTCCTAGTAACTGGATAGTGGGAGGGACCTGCAGACCCAGGTCATGTAGCTTATGATCCTGTGCTAGAAGCTGTGCAATCCATCGCAGTATGAGGGAATGAAACCCACAGGCATGGCCATCCAGGAGGCATAGCCTTGCACTAGCTAAATCTGATGGAAGAAACTGCAGCCTCTGCACTAGTGGCAGCTCAAAGTTTCTCCCTCCATATTTCATTTATCTTATTTTTGCACAGGGGCTAAGTTAGAGGTGCCAGTGCAGCAGAAGTTACTTTCCCCTCTACAGACAGATCCCTGAGCAGTCAGCAGCAGAGACTGGGTGGACCCTGTGTGTATGTAAGTCTTCCCTGTACAAGAGAAAATCCTTCATTTAGAAACCTCAATAGCCTAAAACTCATTTAATATCAGACCTCAGGTCACTTATTCATCCCCACTGCATTCAGCAGAGCAGAGCATCAGATATGTAGGGTTGGGGGTTGCTGGATCCAGCAGCCTAGCAGGTAAAAATAGTCTTTAGCCAGGTTTATCATGAATTCCAAATTGGCACACACACAAAACTTTTATACGTATGGCCACAATCCAGTGTTGTGGTTTAACCCCAGCTGGCAGCTAGGCTGCTCACTCACTTCTATCTGATGAGATGGGGTAGAGAATCAGAAGGCTAAAAGTGAGAAAATTCATGGGTTGAGAAAAAGAGTTTAATAGAAAAAGCAAAAGCCACTCACATGACCAAAGCACCAAAAGGAATTCATTCACCACTTCCCATTGACAGGGAGGTGTTCAGTCACCTCCAGGAAAACTAGGCTCCATCACACCTCACAGTGACTTTGAAGGCAGATGGCATCATTCTGAACATTTCCACACTCCTTTCTCCAGCTCTATATGCTGAGCATGACGCCATATGGTATGGAATATACCCATGGTCAGTTGTAGGCAGCTGATGTCTCCTAACTCCTTGTGCAGTCCCAGCCTCCTCCCTGGCAGGGTGCAATGAGGAGCACAAAAGGCTTTGACTCTGTGTAAGCACTGCTCAACAGTAACAAAAACATCCGTGTGTTATCAACACTTTTCTCCACACAAATCCAAAACATAGCCCTGTACCAGCTACACTGAAAAACTCAACTCTCTCCCAGTCAAAACCAGCACACCCAGAAAACACAGCACTTGCACAAGCAGCAGTTTTCATCCTGTTCCCCTCTGTGTCTAATCAGCATGAAGGTCCATGTGTGGGAAACGCATACATACACACCATGTAGGCAGGAACTGTCCTCATATATCCAATCTATGTGGTAGCTGCTGGCACTTGGTGGGCACAGGACTCCTCCAAGGGCTGTAGCCCCACTCAGCTGCAGGCACACAAACCTCCTTTGTGCACACACACATGGCGTGCACACACACACGGCTGTGGACACCTCCAGTAACCAGTCATGGCCACAAAGCCTACCTGGCTGGCCCTGGATGGTCTCATCTCCCTTTCTGCACACGCACCCACACAGGTCTCGCAGTGAACCCCAGATCCCACACTCTCTCCTGTGCTTGGTCTGGACCCCATGGCTCTGCCAGTAGACAACTTCTCCAGCTGTCTCACAGGCAGGAACAGACAAACATCTAGCCTGGACTATTTCTGCTTTGATACCTGGCTCCCAAGCCACCTATTTCGTTTGCCTGCCAGCAAAACTAGGGACCCTCTACCTGGAGAAATGGCTGGAAACACAGTTTAATGAGCAGAAATGATAGATGGCAGCAATAAGATTCAGAGCATAGCCAGACAAGTGTACTGACCAGCAGCTGTTGGTGTGCACTGGCCTCTTATATCCCTTAATTCTCTCCCACTCATTACTCCCCAAACCACCATTATCGCTCCGTTTTGCCACTTTTGATTCCTCTTCATAACATCCTGTTTGTTCCACCCCAAGGCATGCTGTTCCCCTGCATCTCACAATGTGCCAACTCCCTCAAGAGAGCCTCTTCTGTTGTCTCACCCTGGTGGATGTCACCCTTGGCCCATGGGACTGAGGCTCCCCTGGGACAGCCCTGCAAAGGGCAGGGAGGGACTCATGCCCACTGTACAGTTATGGGATCTCCCCACTTGCTGTCACGCCTCTGTGCTACTTTTAGGGGTTACTCACATAACATGAGGTCTGACATATGGAAAACTTTTTGTCCTCTCAGGTTACTTGGGAAGCTTTGCTAAATAAAAGCATAAATTTATACAATCTTCTGATTTTAGGGGCTGCAGCTTTGTTGATACAACAACTGTGGGCTTGGCAGTGAGATCAGGACCCTCAAAAGCAACACAGCAATGAAAACGGGGAAGTGGAATGGTCTGAAAACACAACCAAAATAGCTAAATGCACACACCTAAGTAGCGAAAGAGGAAGAGCACAGAAGGGCTGTCAGTAGATCAGGAAAATCTTGGAGTTTTACATGTTGAAAATTCATCAAACCTCCTTGATATAAAGTTACAGGCAGGCCCCTTCTGAGCAATAAATGAGTCTGTATTATCCCAAAGCCTTAAAAACTGAACAACTTAGTGAGCGGGCAGCTCGGAAATCCTCCCTGAAAAATTTTCCCTTTGGCATCAGCCACAGCCAAGGGGTGTCAGGTCTTTTATGTTGTAGCTTTTTTTCACCTTTCAAAAAAATGAGATGTGCAGAGCAGCAGATACTCTGAGAACTGCAGAGACAGCAGCCACACACAATCACATTATTTTATTTTTCTGTGCTCTGCTCCTGATATTTTTCCACTTCCATGATTTATCCTTGGCTAGTATATAGTTTAAATTACAAAATTACAAAAAATTACAAAAATGCAGTTCCATTTGTCTGAGTGGTAAAAAAATACAGAAAAAGAGGGAACTAAGATTTAAAATACACAAAGCCGATTTGAAATACCTCATTCAACAGCCACCAGTTATATGACAGCACAAGGAAAGCCACCAGAATAGGTTAAAACAGATGGGTGAGTTTTGAAAGTGGCTGTAGAATAGACCAGGATGTGACAAGATGGTCTTGGGCCATCCTTATGTTAAGATGTTTCTCTGGGGAAATGGAGTATTTTCACACAAAACTTTCCTCACATGGGTTGCCCTCTGCCAGTGCTCCAACCTACAGCCGAGCTTTCTGCAATGGGATGAGAATTACGATGTCTGGCTTTCTCATTGCTGAACTCCATCATGTTTTAGAGTGTCTTGAGTCTCTTGCCCTTTGAAAGAAGATCTTCTTTTGAAAACATTTCAAGTTAGTCTGAACTGAAAGCCTGAATCCAGAATTGTGAGAGACATGGGAAATTGCTAGAGAAAATATTTTACCACCATGAATGCAGGTGATGGCCCTTGGCAGGCAAGCATCAGTTTTGCTTCTGGAAAGGTATGTACATCTAGGACTTGGAATTGCTGAGCAGATTAAAAGAGGGTGCTGCCTCTAGGTAGCAAATTAAAGTGGCAGAAATAAGAAATGTTTGTTTTTGAGAGAGTGAGTCTCATAACTGTATGTTGAAGGCAGTTCTCTCTAGGAGAATGACTCAGTGCTTACTACAGCTAATGGGTGTCTTTGCTGGGTGTAAAAGAGCTGCCATGGGTTACGGGGACATGCGTGAGAGCCTCTAGAGTAGGTCATGCTGAGTTTACAGACCCATTTGGAATAATCATTTGTGGTCTCTCTGGGTAATTTATAAATGCCTTAAGTCTTAGTGTTCCTATTCTCATGTCCTTCCCAGTTCAGTCCTGGGACAAACAGATTCTGCAGATGTTTTCTTCTGAGAAATCCCATGAGATCTATTTTTATTTATACCGAATTGGAAATTTTTTACATCACAAAGTGAAATATATTTTAAAAACAATCGTTTCAGTGGCAGTTCACATTTGCTTTATCATAAATGCCTTTATAAATGAACTGTATTGTGTGAGGAGATCATGTACGCAGTAACTTTAAACACCTGGCACAACCTGGAGACCACTGGTCTCCACAGCACATAGCTGTCTTTTGAAAAGGTATTGATTACATTTAATGACTCATAAAATAAGTCATATATTTCCATAATGCTATGGTAGAACAGTTTGGTCATCTGATGTCTTGACAAAAATTTCAGAGGAGCCTCCTTTGCTTAATCCTTAGTGCAGAGAAGATCCTTATCAGTCTTGACAAGTGCTGTTGTGAAGGGGCTTACCACTAAGCACCACTAACCCAAGACTCCCCCAGCTCAGTGCTCTCCTTTAACTACAGCAGAAGATCAGATGAGACATTACCAATTCCTTTCTTAGGAATGCATAATACTTTTCAAGAGTAGTCTCTAAGAAAATACTCAATACTCAGAGGTTGAGCAATAAAAAGGGTTTTCTGACAGTCCCCGCTCCCAAACAGTTAAATCTTTCAACACAGGCTTGAGAAGAAGAGAATCATATTTCCAATGATGTCATGTGCTTCTCTATTATAGATCAAAAGAGAAGTAGAGGGAAGTATGGCTAAAACTATATTCCTTGTAACTTTTTATGTTTTCTCTTTTACCTTGCTTCAGTGTCAAATTGTTGGGATTAAACTTCAAGAGTCCCATTGGTTTCTCTGAATGATTTTCCAAGCATTTAACAATTCATTAGCAATTAATAGAGTGTGCTTGGCAGGCTAGCAAACTGAAAACTATTCAGTTGATACCCAGCAAGAAAAATGCATATAAAGAGCACAGTGATTTCAGAGAGGGTTGTCATGATGAGTTTGTGTTTCATGCCTGCTTCTATTAATTTGACAGTAACAATATAAACTGATCTGCATTAGAACAGAGCGAAATACTTCAAGAAGCCTAATATTTCAAATCCAATTATTTTAGATTTAATTTCATGGAAAATTTTGCCTTTTTGTTCCAAAGTGGAACACTGCTATGATTTCAGATGCTGGATATTTCCATGAAATAGAAATAAGAAAATAGCTTTTTTCTGATTTGTAACTATTAGTGTCTTGGTTCTCATTATATTAATCCTTATATTTATGTGAGAGAGTACCTGTATTTTTGCAAAGTGGCTTAAGTAGAAGAAAATTTGAATTAAAATAATTGCCTCTTCTAGGACATCTGTTCCACATTAAAAGAGTATCAAGTCATTATCTGATACACATTATCCAGGATAATATTAGCTTTTTTTTTCATTCTATGTTTCTTTTCAATTGCAGCTTAAATTCCCAAGCTCTCTGAAATGGTGAGTCATTAGGAATGTAATTTTGAAGACTGTATTTAATCTCCTTATCTTTTCCCAAAACTGATTTACCCAAGGGCACAAGTAAAGCACATGAAACATATTCCTAAAGGCCCCCAAATTGTTACTTCTTTCTTATCTAGCCTTTTTTAACTCTCACTTTATTTAAAGCTGCTCTAAAAAGACTCATCGAGTTGGTAATTTTGACTGTGAGGGAATTGAGCAGCTTTTATCACCAAATACATTTGAGCTGATGACTCAATCTCAATTTTGTCTTCTCTGCTTCTTGTTTCACATGTGTCTGATCCACAGCACAGTCTCCTGCCTGTCTGTTCCTACTGGCTTTGGAGTACAGGCATATACAGATCTTGTCCTTTCACTACGCTTTTTTCTTACAACCTTCTCCACATGAAACTATTGTCTAAGTAGAAACCATGTCAGGCAAGGTATTAAGTAAGTGAAAATGAATTAATTCAAAACACTTATTAAAGCTGGTGACTATAAACATGAAAAACAAAAAACCAAAAACAAACAACAAAAAACCCCAAGACCTAACTGATCTCTGCTTTGAAGTTTAAAGTCCTAGGTAAGAATGCGAACCACTCAAAAATAAGGGAGATCTGTATTTCCAATTTATGGTTAATACTACATGTATTCTGGTACAGTAGCTGAAATATATTAATATGTGTCATCACCACATGAAGGTAGTATCTTTGTAGAAGAAATTGGTGGAATAGAGGTAGACATGGAAGTCTTCCTACCTTTATTTCTGGGGATATTTTCCTCACTTTTCTTGTCTGACTGTATTGTGTATGCCACCAGATTGTATTTAAAACTTTACTGGTGCATTGGCTAGTTCCAAGTGCAGTCACTTAGTGGTGTAGAAAGTACATATCAAATGTTGCTGCTCTGATTTGAAGATGCTTTCCCCATAAATACATGCTTTTAGCTTAAATCAGCTTTTCCCCCTGTAATGAAAAACCTTTCTTCCATGCTGACCTTAAACTCCAACTAATTTTTCTAACAAGTTGTTAAAAAGGAGCCTTGGCTATAAATGAGACTGATAAGCCTTGGTTGCAGCTGGAATGCAGACAAAAGCCACCCAAGGACAAGTGGTCTTCAAATATCCTTCTCAAAGTTCCTGCTGGGCAGGGTTATCTCCCACCATTGCCAAGTGTGGGAGACAGACATTGCTGCCCTTGACTGGAGGCTCCCACCCAGTGCCTCCCTCCACAATAAACGTGATACAGTAATTCCTGCCAGACACCTGGACATCCATGTGGCTCTGCTGGGACGATGTTCGCACCTCAAGCAGTGTGGCCAGGATGCTAAATGTCTAGCCACATACATATCCTAAAAACTAAAAATTATTTTACAGGTTGCATCACTATATAACCTGTAAAATAATTCACAGAAGACAACACTATTTAGATCATCTACAGCACATAATTTTTCCATATGCTGGCATACAGGAACACAGATTGCAAAGCACAGACTAAAGAAGCAAGAGGAATTCTGAGGAAAACACTTTACATTTCTGGTTATTATCTAAAGAAACTACATGGATGTAAAGCAAGTATGGCCCATCTTCCATTGAGGTAAACTTTGGGCCTATTTCTGCACTGTCTCACTCCCTTCCTTGGTAGTTAGTTGTTCATACTTGTACACAGAGACGCTCCTGGAAATTTTATGCTCACTCTGTGCAGGGACAAAGCAAAGACCAACTGTTCAGACTGAGCAGTCTTTCCACGCTGTGACACACAAGACAAAGGAATCATCCGCTCCTTCTTTCAAATTCTCCACAACTGATTGATTTGAATAGAGCACACCCTTTTCTCTGAGGATCAGGGCTGATGTTTATTATTTCTAAAAACAAGAGTCCACTGATACCCCATGATGTACCACCAATGAGCAACTCATCACTCTCTTCTGCTCCCTCCTCTGTTCTTCCCCTGCCTATGATTTTGTCCTTTTCTATTGTTTTTCTTTTGACAGGAGTTTCTAATTATCAGCAAACAGATATTGTTTTCCTCCTGCTTCATTAGGGACAAGGCATTCATCCTTTCTGCATGAGAAAGGCAAAGTTCAAAAGCACAACTAATTAAAAGCAACTAATGATCAAGTTGGCCTCCCAGGCACTGCAGGAAATGCGGTTGGCCTGTGGACATTTTGCCAACAATCTGTCTCACTTCTGTGCCCCAAAAATGGCTTTTAATCAAAGGCTTGCTTCTCAGGCAGAGATGTGTTTGCAGACCAAACAGATAACACCATGGAAGTGCTAAAGTCATCACCTTGCCATCTTTATGTTTCTGGGAATGACACTAAGCCACCAACTTGAAGGTTGTACAATTGTTGGGCCCATACCAGTGTCTGAACAGCACAGGACGAATAAATGCTAAGAATCACTAGGAATACAGGGGTGATGGATGCACTGTACTCCAGGAGCCCAGAAGGGAGCTCTTGACAAACCCCTGAGCATTACCTTGGTCCGAGTTCAGAAAAACTGACTTTCAGAAGCCACTTCAGCCCCTTCCAGTGAAGGTTGTTTTTGACAATGTCAAGTGGATGTGGTTTTAGATATTATTGTTTCTTTGAGGGTTCTTACTACACGCATGTCAAGTCTTCAAGCTCTTCCAGTCATGGCTAATGTCCTATCATTATTTACCTACATATCCATAACATATATACATATTCTAGCATCAATTACACTAATTTTCCCCTTATCTCATAAAACGAGAAGAGGCAGCATGAATCCTAAGACACAGTCAGACAAGAGGAAACTAGAAGACATCAGTGGCTGTCCTGGCTGTTCTGCCAGGTGGTGAATGCATCACCCAACAGGTACTGCTGTACAGAGATTTCCCTTTGTGTACTCATACCTAAATACATCTGAAGAAACTTCTCACACTCTTCCAGCTTCTGAGTATTGGTTTCATGTAAGAAAGTATATGAATACTTGGCTCATAACCTGATTTTAGGCAATTATCCAAATCTCCTCTAAAGGCACAGGCCTAGTCCAGCCTATGGTTTTTATCCCAAATTTCCTTTCTTTTTCAATGCTTATACGTGTGGAAAAAACCCAGCTCAAAGAACACCATCCACTCCTCTGATAGCACAGCTGACTGCAATCACAGTGTGCTGCCATGCTAATTATAAATGTGACAATATTTAGTTATTTTTTTAGCAAACTTTCTTGACTTTCGCTTCCAGTTCCTCTGGGCAAAAGACATGTTATTGCAAGAGTTTTCTAAAAATACAGGTAAACCATAACTAGAAATTGCAATTAGAAATGACTGCATATAGTAATCTTTAACTGAACTTATAAAATTTATACATTTCAGTCATCTTTTTGGTACACAAAGCTTCCTCATACTGCTGGTATTTCTTTAGGAATTTCTCTTATTTTTGGAAGGGAAATCACAGTCTGTTTCTATTCTTGTGTCTACGTTTTTTAAAACTGATCTCTTACTTGTCAAGATGAAATGAAACACTTTTTGTCATTAGAAGAGCTAGACATGACCTTTACAATTTTAAAGCAATTGAAGTCTTAAATTGACTAACTAAAAAGGGGAGTTCTTGCATTGTTTGAAGCACAAAAGCAGTTCCTTACTGTCCTCTAGTGGCGTAGTAATATCCTCACAGACACTATCTGCTTCTTTCTGCTTGTAACAGAACCTGCAACCCTTCCTATTTACTGCTTCCAACTTTATGAATTTATCAGCATCTATTACACTCCTTGTGTGTGAAGGGGTTCTGCTCTGCAAATCCCCCCCTCTTCTATATCCCACTTCAATTTACAGTAAATAATTTAACCAACTTTCTACTTTGTCCTCCACCCTTTCTCTAAATACATATAAGACTGAATGAAACAGGACCTATAAGAACCCCACCGTAATTTCCTCCTGCTCTGACGATTTATGTACCTTTAAATGAGCATAATCTAGGAGACAGCTTTTCATTTTGTGCCCTGACAAGTTGGTTCTACTGTGAGCTATCAGATGAATTATGCTTTGACACCTTCAAAAAGTCCAAAAGACCACCAGAATGACACCATTAAAAAGTGTCATATTTTCATGTATTTATCCGTAGGTCTGAAAATCTTGTTTGTTACACTCTTTATCATTTAGCCCAGTTTTCAATACTCCATTAAATTAGTCAGGCTGCAGCACCACTGATCTCCTTGGAGTCTTTTTTTAAAGCCTGATGGCAGAATTGTCACTTTGTTCTCCTCGACAACCAAAGCTGCTCTGAGTGCCAAGTTCCATGTTGCAGTGAGGGATTTAGCAGTTTCTTCTGTCACTTTCAATCCATGGGTGTGGGCTCCGGTCCTGACCAACACAGACCTTTCCTGCCATTTCAGTTTACAACAGCTCTGCCCACCCACCCCCTACAAAGGAAGGTTCTTAGGCACTTCCACAATGGACATTGCTGTAAAAACCCCAGTTTTTCTCATCATCTCACCTTTAAATGTTCCCATTATTGATTGATCTTTTACTTTACAAACTTGCTGTGAAGTTTGTTCTGATAGTTCTTCAAAATAGGATTTATAATCAATTCTTTCAGATATGTTCTCAAATGGGCTACTTCATAGCAAATTTTACATTTGATGAGTTACAATGTCTCCACTTTTCTTACTGTGGACATAACTTCTGCTTTGTAAAGACTCTCTCTAGTTAAAAGCAGTCTCCAACCATACTTTTTCTTGTTAAAAACTGCTTTTTTAATGGATAAATATTTATTCAGAGCATGTAACAGTTGTCTTAAAACAATTTTCAAGATACCTGCAAAAATGCCACTTTTTGGCAGCACCCACTAAGTTTCTTCAAAATTTTTTAATTTTCAGGAAACTAGACTTACCTTGACATGGATTCTTTGACTGCCTGCTTCAAGAAATGAACTTTCACAGTGTGTAAACACTTGTTTTCAGCATGTGTTATTATATATGGGAACTAAAGATTTTAACTGTTATTTGGCTTTATCCCTTTGGCTTTCCTTAGAATATACCCCTGCGAAATGCTAAAGCAAATACATCAACTAAGCAGACAGGATGGGAACAGTGCCTCCTGTTACACCTTCTTCTATTTTTCTGCAAACTCTGTGATTTCAGCCTAAGAGGAATTCTGTGTTACTTAGTGTTACAGTTAAATTGATCACATTTTTATAGTTTTCTTCTTAGGCCTGTGCCCTGACCTCTCCACCATCAAGAACCTGCAAAAGTTTCTATAAAACTACACCTCGAATTAAATGGTCCTATCCAACAAGCTTTTAAATACATACTTTTTTACACACACACACATATATAAAAAATACAAGAATAGAAATTTCAGATACCTCTAAGGATTTATATATATAAATGTGTCTGTACTTTCTATTATCTTATTTTGACTTTAGGCATTTAAATAGTTGCTTTATGATCTATTTTTTAAAAAAAAAGTTCTCAGTGGTGGAACGTATCTCTGTAGCTTCTTTATTCCTAAGTATCTTTTAGTGATCTTTGGCCTGCCTACCTATGTAGGTATTACCCTGCCTCTGTGATAGTGTACGCTCTTACTTTCCAAACACAAGTATGGAACTAGATCCCCTGCTACAAAAAATTATTTTAAAATACCTGTGGAGAATCCTTTGTAATCTAGGTGATGACCACTGCTGTACACTAGAACTCTGGGCAAAGCTGTCACCCAAATTTAGAATAACAATACTTATCTCTATCGACGAGTGAGACACAGATGCGCACAGAGATCCAAATTAAGAAAGAAATATTGGATATTCTAATTTAAACACTTAGGAAAACATGGTGCTATACATTTAACATCAAAATTTAAGAAAGGCACTTAGACTTCAGGGTTTTCATACCTCCAAACTATTAACAGTAGATACATTTCAAATTTAATACAACTTTATTACAAGTAGATATAACAATTACTGTCATAAGAAAAAGGCTATATAAGAAAATCCAGTGCAAAATAAAAGCACCCTAGAAAATCCACATTTCTGTTCCCATTGACAGACGTCTACCCTTGCAAGAACAACTGATTTCAGTGACTTCAAAGCAGTTACTCACTGACACAAAGTTTAGACAGGATTTGCTGAAATTTTTGCTGTTAACTTCAAAGATTAAAAAAAAGGTGGGAGACTCATTGTCTGATAGGTGCAAAAATTAATACAAAATGTATTAACACAATATGAAACAAACATACATTAAATAGTTTTGTTTCCTGGTAAATCAGACTTTCAAATGAATTTTATAGAATTTACATATTCAATTAAACAATTTATCATCGTGGAAAACAATTTCAAGTTTATATTAACTATAAATATCTACGGACAGGAAAGATACACTTCAAGTTGACAGGCCTTACTTCCCCATCCTTTATGTCTTCTGCTCTTTGCCTTTTGGAGAAAACATCACAGCATAAGGCTGCCGTCTTTTTGGACGTTGACAGGGAGCAAGATCCTCTTTAATATAACCTTAAAAGAATAAATCTGAGGTAAGAAACATAATACAAAATCAGGCGTAAATTTAGCTTAAATTTGTGTTTACCCACAAAACATTACTTGTGATTTTTTTTCCTTTTGTGCCAATTGGTTCTCACTTCACAAAAAGTTATGAGATCCCAGGGTGCAATATCATTCATTAAAACACTCATCTGCTTTCTAGTAGATGACTGCATAGTAAAGCACTACAGACAGTCAACACTGAAGAAGTGGATGAAAACTATGAATTGTTCAACTGCGAGAAAACAAAACTGCAATTTTCCTTTTCTTTTCTACAGAAGATTTTATATAAGAGTAACAAAGTATGCAAGTACTGCTAATTCAGTTGACTAATAAAAATCACTTTCAAAAATGTAAATCCTAGTCATGCAGAGGAAACTTTAGGCACATGTGCTTTGTGAGTCTAAACAGTACATCCCTCTGTTTTAAGGGCACCCTTACTTAAAGGGTTGTCCACCTGGAAAAAGCCAAACATGAACCTATGGATCAAACACACCTTGAAAGCTTTCTGATAAGAAAAATGTATAGAAAAGTTCTGTAACAAGCTCAACTTAGCTAACACTGACAGTGAGCAGACATTTTCTGCAAGTCAGTTACAGCACCTGCCTTTTGTCAAACCCTTACTGTTTATCAGCAACAACATCCACCAAAGTGGGAGTAGTAGATTCCTACTTCATAGCTGGAAAATGCTGCCTATGTAACTCAGTTATTAAAAAAAAAAACCAAAAAACCCCAAACAACACAAACTACAGTTGGTTCAATATACCAATTAGAAGTAAAAAATACATCTGTTGTCCCCCACTACTTTGGAGTGATGGCTGCAATTGCTCATTGTGGGAACTCTCTCTGGTATTTTGCTGTTCTTGCTGCACTGTTACATTTTTTTTCCCAAGGGAGTGTTGATCTAAAGTCTGCCTCTGATATGCTGTTGAGGACCTTTAACAACTCAATAGCTCTTACTCTAGCAGAACAAGGAGACAGAGAAGACTTTTTAAAGAGGAATCTGTATGCAGATTCCAAAAGGGCAGTAAGAAGTTAGTTAAATCCCTAAAAATCAAGGCTCCCTGTTCTGAAAGATTGAGGATGACACTGCAACACTATCACACAGGAACACAGACACATCTCTGGCTACATTTTACCATGCCTGACCTGAAACTGTTACAAGAACAGATAAAAATAAAGGTCAATGATTCACAGCTAATAACCACGCATAAGTAAAGATTTAAGTAATGCAGTTCATGTAGGGCTCCTCATCTCTGAGTTTCAACACTCATGAAGAAATGTATATACAGTACTACAAACTTACCATGTTTTAACATAATTAGTAAATACTCATTTTTAAACCAAGCTCTTGTATTTCAAAAAATTATTTAGGAGAGAAAAAACTTCTGTGTAAAGAGGAGACAAAAAAAAACCCCAAACCAAACCAAAAAACAAACAGCACAGCTTCTCATTGTCACTAACAAGCAGGGCATATGTATAAAAACTATTTAATCACACCCTGCCTGCAACATATCTATTATCATGTGGTATTATGAAGCTCTAAAAATACTGACAAAGCGCTGCCTGTCTCTCCTCAGTAAGTACAGCCTCTCAGCCTTTGGCCCTGAAAACCCAGTTCTTGCTGTGGTTCAAAGACATGCAGGGTTTTAATTAAATTCTAGGGAAATCCTTATTATTTCTGTCTTCTCTAGGCTCTAAGAAAGTTTCCTTATAGTCCTTTCTTTGTAGTACAGGAACTGCTAAAAACAGACAATATTTATTCAAAGTAATGGCTGCTGATAAGTAAACATCGACAGAACTGGTTGAGAAAGGCTGCTATATGAACTACAGATAACTTCAGGGAACCATTTCAGAGGAAAAAAACCCAAAAAAACAGATTTAAAAAGTGCTTTGTAAGACTGGTTTTTTGCACAAACCTCTTTCCACACAGGTTTGGGTGGAAGGAAATCCAACCTCCCAGAAATTTTCAGGAGTATTTGGAGGAATGTAGCGAAATCTGTGTCTTGAACAGGAAGCTAGTTTCTTCTCTCTCTCTTCTTCTGGAATGTCTGCATAATACTGAATGGTAAGGGGAAAAAAATCCAAGTTAACAAATTCATACATATAGAGCAACTGCTTTACACAATGACATTGTCAATCACTGTGTTTATTAACAGAGTTATCTAAAAATAATGGTGAGGATAGACAAGAGTAGGGATCTGCTATCCAAGTGACAAACACCTGGCAATTATCCTAAAAGCTTACTGAACTTACAGATTAAGAATAACTTTATGGTGGCAAATTTGTTAGCTTTCTCTCTTTTAACACACCGTAGCTATGAGGTTAGGCATGTGTACAAGTCCTTATATTGACAATTTTACTGACTGATTTTAAAAATCTAAGTAGCACAGGTGTTGAAATAGTTGGGAATTTTTAAAATTTATTAAGTTTCAGCTTGCCTTTACAATTAAAATAAAACCCACGCTGCAGAATTATTTCCAGTTTCTAAATTTACAGTAGCAACAGCAAACTTAAGTAAAAATTCTTCCTTCTTAATTATCCTCCAATTAGGAGTAAATAAAGAGCTAGTTTAACTAGCTGACTGACACTGGCATTCCAGAAAGTATCTGCCAACTGGGTATTCCCCATACTAAATTGGTTACTCTTTCATTCCTGTCAGCTGTACTAGGGGCTGCAATGAGAAAAGTATACACACTCTTCAAAGCTTTTTGCTGGGTGTTCCCATGAGTAGCATCACTAAAAGTTAGGGTTTTTCTTTCACGCAGTTTTCTACTGTTTTAATTTGTGTCTTCTAAAAATATAAATCTGGCACTTAGATATCAGAGAGTGCCAAAATATTTTCAAAGTGAATTCACTGTTTGGTTCAGGTGGCAAGCCAACAGTCACAGCCTCACAAGAAACCTGACCCTTGTAAAAGTGTTAAAACAATTTTACTGAAATGACACTGTTACAATTCAAAAAGGCAAACTAAAGTTTAAAGCTCATTCAATCGACTGCACAGTCATCTAGACTGGGAAAATCAGGAAAGGAACAAGATACCTCTTGCCAACAGAGATTACTTCCTTTTCTCAACTACTGGTAGGATTTCAGAAAACCTACCTGGAATTGTAAAGTACACTAATAAATTCCTTTTTTCCTAGCAGATAGCAGACAAAGTATAAAACAGGCATAAAAATCCTCCTCCAAAAAATCATGAGATATAAATACTGATGATTGCATAGAAAAGAGTAATCACAGCTCTGAATATGTCAGTGTCAAAACCATATGACTTAGAAGAAGTAGACTTAACTCTGTGATTCTGTAGTCCATGGGAACTGCAATTTTGCCTAAAACAGGCACGTTTTCTCCCCTTCCCAATTTAATTCAGACTTTGTGCCATTTTACAAAGTGTGACACCAGAACACATTCTGCTCTGAAAGCCCTTATTAGTACAGGAATCTGATCTAGTAACATGTGGGTCTCTCAGTCAAGAACACAGATTTAGGTTGTTGACACGTTGTAATCAAAATTTCCAATTACTGCTCTGCCTATATTAAGTCCTGGTGAGACAGAATAAACTGCCAGTTCCACAGATAATATTCAGGAATGGTTATGAGCTCCTAGTAAAAAGTTCTTCAAAACATATTGTCTCTAAGTCCAAGATCAGTCACTGACATTTGGGGATTGGAAAATGTTTGCCACTGTCTTATACAACATTCTCTTAAACTGGAAAAAGCATATGCCAAGACCAGAACTTCAGAAGGTATCATCAATAGCTTGGGGATTGAATCAGATAGATTAGGGCCACTTTTGCAGCTGGACTTCAGAGATCCAGCTGGAAAAACATCTGTGTCATTCAGTTAAAGATGTAGAGACTAATGAAAGAGGAGGAACAGGTAATTATCATTCAGTACACATCAATTTTCACTGACAAAAGTTAGGAAAATGGTGTTATATCAACAAAATTAATTATAAGAATTCTACAATACCTGTAAAAGCCATATAATAGTGAGTCTTATTTACGGATAGTTAGCAATGATCCTTATTTTTGTCCTATAAATAGCCTGAAATTTCAGAAACTGACCTACCAAAAGTCAGTACTGTGCTGCCTTTTTTAGTTTTTTTAATTAAAATTTTAAGATTGGTAAGAAATATTTATAGATCCAACAATGAAAAATACAGTACAGTTTAGTAGGAAGAGAAAATAAAAAGACCAAAAATCAAGACAAGTGTATTTTAAATAGGAATTGGAAATTAGAAATCTGTTAGAGTTGACAGAGAATGAAAGAGTTATGTATGTCAGCTAAACAGCAAAAAGAACTCTCAGCTGTTTTCTAGATTGATCTCACTGTTCACAGCATTTTCAGTCCACACAAAGCATTCCAGCTAGGCTTTTCCATGCGTGAAGATATGCAATATCTCGTCCTGCAGTGTCTTCACTGTAAAATAATTGTTTACAGAACTCTACAATTTCAAGTCTCAGAAAAGGAACAAACCCTTAAAATGTTCCTCCCGTTAATTTAGCATAAAGTTACGTACAGAATGATTTCTAAAGGTACATAACATCTGACTGACTATTCTATTCATCTGAAGTATAGCTAGACTCGATAACCACATTAACAAATGTTACTTTTACAAGCCACCAGTAACTCTGCCTACAATCTTCCTCTGATAGCACCACAAAGTCATAACAAAACAACCTCTTATCGAAAGTTCTACACTGTAAAGCGAATGAGATGCTTCCACTGTTTTAATATAAGCACTTAAACAGGAATTTAATATCAATCTGCTACAGCATGTTTAGAAATTCAATCTGTCAGGTCTTCTCAGAGTAACGGGTAACTCACCACACTCACATCACTTGCAGCACACGGCCAGAAAGAACTGACTCATTTCTACACACTCCCTAAATATTTCCTTAGACTTTGGCAACTTTTCAAACCCACAAGGCTAATCAGTAAGCCAAGACTTTTTTAAAACATCATTTATGTTTTATCCAATACTCCCTTCTTCCACAGGCATGTAATTCAAAGCCAGTTTTATTACTGTGCAATGACAGAGACAAGCATTCTCCACATTCCAAGACGTTAATCTTGGATGGTGTAGACTTAAAAAAAAACCTCTAAAAACCAAAACCAACAAAAACGCCACATTTTCCTGAGATTTAAGGTAGAAACCCACTATTACAAAACTGGAGCTGTGATTGTTTCCAGACACCAGAGTTACCACTCTAACTTGACAGAAAGTAACAAGAACTGGGTTTGCAGAGAGAAGATCTGTAGGTTACAGAAACAGGAAATTAAAACACTTAAAATATGGCTCTTGGACCAATAAATGGACTGAAAGTTTGGTGCTTGTTTTTTTTTTTGTTTTGGTTTCATCATTTTCCAGTAACTTGTTTTCCTTCAAACTCTTTAAATCAAATGTATGTTTGAAAATGGCATTTATATTTGACTGTAAAACTGATACATTTGTATTTAATGCATTTTATCAAAACTATTTTTCAGGAATGTGTTTTAATTAAAAATTTACTCTAATAGATTTCTTCAGCAAAGTAAATGGGACTTGACTATAAAGTGAATATCAGAAGAATCTATTAGAACTGTTGGTTCTACATAGGTATGGAAATTAAGTAAAAAGATTCCAGAAAATTCATCATTATTCAGTCATTAATCCACACTTCTAGTGAGTCATAATTTATTAGATCATCACCAATGATTAAGTTCAGCCTGAAAGTCTATTAATGGCCAAATGAAATATGTCCTAACTACACATGTAATTACTTCAATATTTTATCTCTACATCAAGTATCTGAAAGCAGTTTTCTAAATTGAAAGGGAGGAAAAAATATGTAATGTGAAACCTAAAATTTAATACTGCTAATATACAAATTTTTGCATGGATTTGCACGTATATACACATTGTCACCTATGCTGGTGCAATTATCTGAGAAACCCATCCCAGGAAACAATGCAAAAAACAACCATATTAAACTGAGATATATCTATCTTTAAACAGGTACAACAGGACACAGAACTTACTATAATCCAGTACCTGTAAATTTCAGTGGAGCTTTTGAGCCGAAACTTAAACAACTTGTAATAGTTCTTTGACTTACTGATCTTACTGGAACCATGGTGTAAGAAGCTTCTACCATACACATACACAAAAACCCCCCAAGACTTTTGAAGTTATATGCAGCTACTACAGCTGAAAACACACAAACCAACTGCAGGCTTGGTAAAACAGCTTTGGTAAACACTTACTTCTTCTGCTACGGCAGGTAATGATAGTGATGCAACCATGTTCAAGGTTTCGACAGTACTTTAGCAGTCAGATACTGTCAGTGTTAGGAGAATAGAAGACTGACCAAATTTGAAAGCACTACTTACTATTTCGCATTCCTTACAAGTATGGCCAAGTAATTTTCTTCTTTCTTCTTTTTTTCGAATAACCTCAATGTGAGGAAAATCTAACACAGTATTCTTTCTGAAAAACAGAAATGTTTTCACATCATTGTATTTTTATTTCTTCTACATGACTGGAAATTTCCATTTTTTAGAACACAATGATGGAGAGTCAAGGACAAAAAAAACATCAAAAAATGCATACAAACCCCAAATCATTCTGTATTTTATAGATTCATAGGACTATTTTTATAAAGAAAAGTTTTTGAATGTAATATGATCTTTTACACAACCAGAGATGTGTATCTCATTATTATGGCTTTTCATAGTGTGAAAGTAATTACTAGGTAGAAATTATACAAATACCAATCTTCAGTAGAATTTTTTTTTCTGAGTTGTGCTTGCACCAATTTCTGCAAGAGGAACATATGCTGCAGTTCAAGATCAGAACAGATTCTTTTCAACTTCTCTGCTAACAAAACACTAACAAGTTTTCCTCTACAAAGAATATGTACACTGAGGTAAAAAAACAAGCTAACTTGGTATCATTATGAAATGAAGATACAGGCTTCCAATGGTGATTACAGACAGGCAACAGAGAAGGCACTAAGAGGTACAATTGTTGAACATTATTCATTTATTGTATAAAGCAAGGGGCAAAAACACCAGAGAAAGGTTTTTGTTTGTACAAGAAACCCGTATGTTCTTGGCTCTTACACGGACCACATGCCTTACAAAACACTGCATTCCATAAGTTATAAAACCAGAAAAGGCAATCCCTTCTCTTCAGCAAATATGATTGCCATCTCAGCATGGTTAGTTTTTTTCCCCTACCCCAGATTTTATCTAAGGCTTTTATATAATTTAGTAGATCTTTTTCTTGTGCATCTTCAACTGCTAGTATGTTACAAACACATTTATTTTATGGAGGAACAATTTCCCTATAGGGAGGATATAAAGAGCCTTGAAATAAATTAAATTACCTTTCATCACTTTTGAAATATGGTTCCACAAAAGCTTTCTGCTTGGCTTTATCTTGCTTATCCTCATGCTCTGTAAATATACACACAAACCAAAAAGTTACATGTCAGATAAGGTTAACAGACTGCATGGGAAAACTTCTGTAAAATTATTAACCAACTGAAACCAATAAAAAAACCTACCACGTACATTCAGTCTGAGACAACAGGTTCAATTAGATACTAAAAATAATATAGAATTGATTGAACCAGTGATCAAAAAGCATTACTGGAGTAGCAGGTAAGCAGCAGCAAGACAAGTAAAAACAACAAGCAGAGTATCAAAGAAGAGGTTGCTTAAAATACAAAATACTGTAAAATCTTTGAGAGAACCTAGGATAGGGAGAAGAAAGGAAGTAAGTAAAGTGTGTCCAAGAACTAATGTGACTCTTGGGGATGATCAGTGCAGGGCTAAGAGTTAGACTCGATGATCCTTGTGGATCCCTTCCAACTCAGCCTATTCTGTGATACTGTTTCCTCCCAGAGTCACTTTGCTGTTCTGTTGCTATGCCAACTTCCATTACACACCCCACAATTGTGTAGTGACTATATAAATGAACTAGCAAATAATTTTTCTATTAGTTTATGTACTTACAATTAATGAATTTTCATAAGAATTTATGAAAAAAAACAACTGATGGTTTATATGGCATATTTGTTCTTAGAGAACAGAGCCTGATTTCAAATCAACGTTTGCAGTTTAACTAGTCTAATAAAGACAGAACCAAATCATATCCCACTCTTTAGTTTCTTGCTTGCTACTGTTATTCCTTTATCCTGCTCTTCATCATGAAGAGTTTCTTTTTCATCACATGCAGAAGGACTGTCTTCGGGTAGGCAGGATTCATATTCTTCATGGGTTGTCTGATCAAACATCTTTGTTATTTCTCCTCCTATTATAAAAAATATAATGAACATCCCAATCAGTCTCTCAATGACTTTAGTCAAGAAAGTGCATTTTGATTGAATGTGTATCAAAAGCAGTACCATTTAGTCTTCCCATAGAAAGTCTGGTACGATTACATAGTAAACTTTCAAAGCTGCTTGTTACAAGAGTGATTGTCACACATGAGATCAGAACTGTTATATGGTTAAATATGTGAGCACTGTAAAGGCATAGCTACTGGCTCTCTTGGCACAAATCCTACAATTTCCCTAATCTAAGTTTAAAAGAAACCCCTCAAAACCCACAACCACTGTACTAGGAAACAGCTCGATCTGTGTAACCTATAAAAATACATCGGTTCTTTACCGCAAAATATTTTTTAGTATCTAGTCATAGAGGAAAAAGAATGCCATTTACTCTTTCCCCCTCAAAAAATCCAACCAACCAACCAGACAAAAAAACCCCAAAAAACAAAAAAAAAACCCCAAAAAACAAAAACACCAAACAAACAAACAAAAAACAACAAAAAACACCCCAAAACACAAACAAGCAAACAGCCCCCTCCAAAGACCTCCATCACACCACAAAATAAAACAAACCAAAGGGGAAGAAAAAAGAGTCTTACTTGGACTGCTTTCCTGATCTTGCTCTTGATTTTTCATTTTTAACAACACACTGTCGCTAACATATGTATAATCCAAGTCAACAGCTTCCCCTCCGACTCTGGTCTGAGAATCACCCTAAAAAAAGCAAAAATTACAACTGCCCTCAGAAGCAACTGGTGTAGTCAGTGTCATTTCTGTGTATCTGAAACACTTTCATAGTAATTACTAACTTATTTTTGGACACACTGATTTTTTTTTTTCTCCCCTGTAGTAATGTCTGCATGATAAAGATGTAAAATCCACGTAAAGAATAACATGTATTGGAATTCAAGTGTGAAGCATTTATTTGATGGGCAAGACATGCCTTAAAAAATTTCATGCTAAACTTTACGAAGATAAAAAGTAACAATGAAACATACAGAAATTAAAGACTGGCCAAATTAACATATCTTAAGAGTGTCTTTCGGTGAGAGACACAAAACAAACACACTTCAGGAAAATTCTTGGAGATCATAATAACCCACCTCAGAGAGAGATACCAGTCATCACTGGCACATTTTCTATTACTTAACATAAAGAGGCATCATGGAGATACTGAACATTTTCGCAGGAAAAAGTATGAGATTTAGAATATATTTTTGTCTTAAAAGAAACACAAAACCACCCTCAAAAGCATCGGTTTTGTACTGACTATATGCCTGCTGAGTTTATCAAATACAACTAGACAGTGGAAATGTTTGAGGATAACTGTAGTGTACCAAGACTAAACAAACATTTCAGGAGTGCAAACAAATACTAAATGAGCTGAATTTCGAATTTCGTTAGAAAGTGGATTTGATCTGCTCAGAACAGTGTTCATGATATTAGTTTTTCAGGCTTTTTCAACATCACAGAACATGCACACTTATTATAAAAGTTTACCTCTGTATCAATTACAGTAATGTCCATTTTGTATTGTGAAAGGTCAGCTCCTGGGTCTACGCTCCACTGGAGGTTTTCTAAACAGGGATTATCTTTCAGGTCTGAATGCAGAGAATACGAGAAAAAAAAAAAAGACAATAAGAATCAAAGTCTGTCAGCAGCATTTTATAGTGTGTAAATTAGGTCAGCTTTCCTTTTATCAATTCATCTTTGCATTTAGGGATTATTTTTCTCACACAGGCTCAATTAGTGTAAATCATACTTTGAAGAGTTAGAAATAGATCTTTTTAGGTTTTTTGTCATATTCAGGAAGCACACTACTTCTTTGGGTTTGTATGAGGTTTGTGTATTTTGTGTATACACAAAATACACTGCAAGTAATACTTCCATCAGGTAGTACTGATAACAGACAGAAGGCATTCATAGAACCATGGAATTGTTTAGGTTGAAAAAGACCTTTAAGATCATTGAGCCCAACCATTAACCCAGCACTGCAAAGTCCACCACTAAACCAAATCCTCATGTACCACATCCACAAGTTTTTTGAATGTTTCCAGGCATGGTGATTCCACCAATTCTCTGGGCAACCTATTCCAATGCTTTACAACCCTTTCACTGAAGAAATTTCTCCTAGTATCCAACTCAAACCTTCCCTGGTGCAAACTGAGGTAATTTCCTCTTGTCCTGTCTTGTTACTTGGGAGAAGAGGCCAACCTCCACCTGTCTATAACCTCCTTAAAAGTAGTTGTAGAGAGTGATAAGGTCTGCCCTGAGCCTCCTTTTCTCCAGACTAAAACAACCCCTGTTCCCTCATCCACTCTTCGTAAGACTTGTGCTCTGGACTCTTCACCAGCTTCATTTCCCTTCTCTGGACATGCTCCAGCACCTCATTCTTTTAGTGAGTGGCCCAAAACAACACAGGATTTGAGGTGTGTCTCACCAGTGCTGAGTACAGGGGGACAATCACTGCCTTGTTTCTGCTGGCCACAATATTGCTGACACAAGCCAGGATGCCATTGGTCTTCTTGGCCAACTGGACACACTGCTGGGTCATGGTCAGCTGCTGTCAACCAGCACCCCCAAGTCCTTTTCTACCAGGCAGCTTTTCAGACACTCTTCCCCCCAGCCTGTAGCAATGTTTCATGGGGTTATTGTGACCCAAGTGCAGAATCTGGCACGTGGCCTTGTTAAACCTTATACAACTGGCCTCACAGGAAAGAAGATACAAGTTCTAGGAAGACTAGATGGCAGCCTGTGTTCGTTATCACTAAAGGTACAAATTTCTTCAACAGATCATTAGGAATAATGAAAAATATTAACAAAATGGCTTTTCCGTATACCTAAGTAGTTTTCGAGCATTTGGAAAAAGTTTAAACTCAAACTTTGAGATTTTATTTACTATTACAGTGCTAAACACTAACAATGCTAAATAAATGAGAAAGAGCAAGATTCCTAGCCTGTTGAGTGTACACCTGAATACCAACTATATATTTATTACACAGTGACAAAGGAATGCCAGGAAGATACAGCTTGCAAATGTGGGGGGTGATCTTAAGAAGTGCTGAACAGAATGAGACTCAGTTAGAAGCAGAACAAGATGAAAGTACAAGAAAGAAACATATGAAAAATTCTATTCAACCACAGCAGAGGCTGAGGGGGTAGAGTGGCAGTAAAAGGAACATTTTCATCAAGTTACCTTGCTCATTTTGCAGTGCTTTACTTTTTGATAGTCTACAAGGGTTTGGTTGAAGTACAGATGCTGGTTCAGACTCTCCATGTCCTGTCCTTGTTTTCTTTCTATTTGGTACCTGGCCACTGGCAACCTAACAACATATTGCAATTTTACTATTTCTCAAAACTTAAATATAGTATTTCAAAGAAGAAGAAAAGAAATCAGAAGACCATATACCTTTACATCACCAAAAAGTTCCTCTGTCTCTGCAGAACTTGGCAACGGCGCAAATTTGAAGGGAGGAACTTCTTCTTTCATTTGGATCTGGTTTTTCTTATCTGGGAATGTTTTTCCTAGCACTGGCTCTTGTACATAGGATTCCTCTTGTAAATCTCTGCCAAACAAACAGTTCTCGTTGGCATTTCGAATGGATGATGAACTTTCGGGAATGGGCTTCCCTAGGTGCGAAAAGATGTCATGCAGAGTCACCTGTTTCAGTCTATTTTTACATGTCTCCTCACTTCCTTGTTTTTTCTCTTGACAACGAGCTCCAGAGAAGCGATCAGACAGATCCAAGGGCTTATCGACCGTATGCTCCCCATTAATTTGCTGAACATCTGATCGAAAGGGCACAGAGTTCTCTTTGTTGAATGATGTTTTTTCACAGCTAACTGCATGATCATCTTCAGTTTTCTTTCTCTTAGCACACCTGCCTTCTAGCTGCTTCTGGTGTACAAGAAGGAAATCACTCTTGATAACCTCATTTTTAGCTGTGCAAGTGTTTCCAATATAGGCTACAGCTTCACTAGTGTTCTTTTTCACAACCATTTGCCCATGGATAGATGCCTGGCTGATAACTGAGTTGATTTCTGTTCCAAGATTCAGTGGTGCAACAAAAGCAACATCTTCAGATTTTGGTTTATTTTTATGAGATCTGGAACTGGATGGATTGTTGAAGAGGTTGGTTTTGAGATTAGTCTTCAGTCCTGAATCTAAAATACAAGGAGCATGACCTGTACTTGAACTGCTCTTCATACTGCTAGAAGCTCCAAAAACAGGAGAAGCTACCTGAGAATCCCAGTCAACATGTGGTGGAGTGTTCTGAGATGGATCTGAAATACTGAATACAATGAGAGGTGAGAGATTTTTCTGGTATACACAGACCGGGAGAAGAGAAAGGGATATACAAAAATTACAAGTTTCCTATTACTGATCTGCTTTAAAGCTGTACAAGTTGCTAGTATTAACTGAAAAGAGAAGGAAAAACAAAAGGGAACTTATTTTAGGAGTCAGTACTATTGAACTTAAGAGCTGTAAAAGGTAAACAAAACACAGATCTTGCCCTTCATTTTGGTATGGTGTGAAATTCTGTTCCACATTCAACTGAAAACCAAGGACAGACCTAAGCCTGCCCAGGAATCTCTTCTATCCAAGGACCCCATACCTTTCAGTGCAGTGAAAAAGGAAGTAAGTGAGAATGCTTGCAATAGCAGTCTATTTAGGTTCCTGAATAGATCTTAAAACCGTAACAACAGACTTTCAAAGCGTCTGCAGGTGAAGGAAAAAAGTGCAAGCTTCTTTCAGGTACTCTTTGTTTTTAACCTGTCATCAATAAACTATGCATTCAACATGACAAATAGGGCCAAAAAATTTCAGTTTAGACCACAACATCCTGAGAAGAGCGGGAAGAGCAACGGTAAATGAATATGACACCTAATCAGCAGAAAAGTTTTATGACCATTTTCCTATTCCAACTTCAGGCCCATTATCCCCGGGGTTACGGTCCTCAGAAGACACCTTGCAAGAATGAGAAGCCAGGAAGGCAGGGACTGTGTACACAAAAAGCCCAAATCAGAAGTTTGTGAATGAAGTCAGAGACCACAGTTTTGCATTCTATCAGTTTCTTTGCTTCCAATGTTATTTACTTGAAAGAAACTCCTATGATATGAAAATATTTATTTCTGTGCATTGAAAGCAAAATGCTTTAAAGTTTTTCAGTTCTACTAAAACCAGAACTTCATATAAGCCACTTAAAACAATACTATTGTTATTATTATTACTACTATTATTATTACCATCATCACCATGATTTTTTATTTTTTTTAATAACACACCCTAAATTGTTGTCATCATTTCTTGATTCAGAAACGAGATGTTTTCTTGAGTCTTCCAACTGCATGCTCTCTGAGACCTGGCTCATAACTGTATTAGTGTGGGGAAGATTCAGTACACTCTGGGACTCCTTGCAGATGGTGAAGGAAAACAAAGAAAGTAAGTGTGAGAAGATATTGGAATTAAGAATTAGAAATACGCTAGGTATACACATAAATATTCTGAGGACCAATTCAAATTGAAACATTCAGAACTTCGAAGAAATCTTATGGAAATTGAAAATAATTCATCATTCAAATGCACACACATAGAGAAATGGTCTGCATACTATAATTTTCCAAAACATCAAATAATCCACCTGAAGTCACCGACAGTCTCATCACCTCATACTCTCTTTCAGTGTCTTAGACTTGATTACTGCACAAAGGATATTTGGCAGACCCAAGAATTTGGATCACTGTATTAATAGAACTTGAAGGTTCTATACAAAGCAGGAATCATGTCCCTTCCCTCCTCCCCAACCCCCAGACAGGTTAGCTCAGTTGTATCTCTTCTTGTTACAGCAACTCAGTAATGAGTAAGCAAAGGCAAAACAAAGTGAGCTTGCTGAACTTGGAATGCCTTTGCAGAATTTTAATGCAAAAGAGAAAAAATACTGTTTTTGAAAACAACTGGCCCAAAAAACTGGTTATGTAAGAAATTTGGGAATACTACTTACAGATTCCTCTTGAACACCAAGGCCAATTGTTTCTGCGACAACTGCAGCCAAGTTAAAAGACGGCTTTGGAACCGGATAGCCTCCCACCCTTGGTTTATCTTTGTGAGTAGGAAGAAAATTACAGTAAGTTACACATATGTTATAGTCTCTTAACCCACTTACACAGATGGTACAAACACAGAACTAAAAAGATCACAAACTAAAATCAGCATTTATGGAAATAGTTTCATCTGTGTAAGATAAAAATCATATCTGAAAGTGCTAAGTGGAGAAAGGGACCAGAAGAAGAATTTCTGATGAGAGCAAACCGCTGTATCAGCATAGAGAAATACGCTTCTGATTTGAATACAGCTTTCCAGAATTAAAATACAAAGACAAGTCGGTATAAAAGTTGCTTTTCAAACTCCCATTTCAGGGCATAAATAGTCTGATAAAAGCACGTAGAACAGTGGTAATGTATATTAATACTAAAATGCTTGTCTTGCATATGTCCTTGGTGACAGTTACCATTATTTTCCCTGTGTTTTTATTAGGAAACAAATAGATGAGTTTCCCTTCTTTGAAGGATTTAACATTACTCAGTTCATTAAAACAGGGCCAGATAATAAGATTGGAAAGCACAAGAATTACAATTACCACAACCCTGACTTGCATGAACGATTCCATGCTGATTCTCAGTCATTAAAGAGTTAAAAAGGTTTGCACCACTTATGTTTCTTTGTTAAAGAGAGGTTAAAGAGATGAGCCTTCAGTTTTAAAATATTTTTTGCCTTATTTTGAATGGAATTAGAACTAAATTTATTAATACACTAACTTGGTACAGGAGACAGTTGTGGATCACAGGTGTCTGCCACTAGTATCTCTTCTCCGTGGTTACTGTTCACTTGCGTGGAAAAGAGTGGAACTTTTTCAAACTCTAGGACATGTAGAAACATTTTCACATGGTGAAATTAGGTATCCTGATGTGATAATTTTGTGTAGATACAATGATCCAGACCTTAAAAGCACTTGAATGTGAATTTTTATATGTCAGGAGGCCCAGTAATCTAAGCACATCTGATAATTGCCATACCTCAGAATAAAAATAAAGTCACAAATATTTCATATTAATCCTTTCTCTCACAAATATGATCCCAGCCAGTCAGTCCTAAAACAATACTAACACAAAATTACACCACTGTCTATACTGAGCACATGAAAATATGTATTCAAGCTATGTTTGGCTTGTTAATACGGCAACAAAACAATTAAAAAGTAAACCATCCATGGGACTAACTTTGCCACACAGTCCTTTCTACCTAGATGACCAACAGCTTTTCATAGCCAATAACTGTGATAGATATTTACAAAATTTCTTAAATATTATACTTTGGATTCATTTTTTTATTCAGAAACTCCATATTTGAATTTTTTTATTCAAAAGCTCCATTTTTTTATTCAGAAACTGAGAGAAATAGATATGCTTAGAAAGGAGAACCTATTCACAGCACTAAGAATTTCAAAGGCAAAATAAAGAGCATGAATAACCAGCTCACCCTTTTCACCCTACTGTTGTCCAATTTTTATTCTTGGAAAGAGGCTTTTAGTCAAGACTCATATTTCATTGCATTCATACATTATTCAAAACACACTTTTTTATGCCAGAAGATAAATTAACACATTAAGAGCACCTGTATTATCCTATTTCCTGTGTATCATTAAAATACAAGCACAAAGACCCTTATTTCACAAAAATATTTCTCCTAGTTAAAATATATTAGAGTTATTTCTATGGCATTACAGAACAAAGCTGTGAAATAAAATGTGCACAACACTCCTGAACTTAAGACAGAAAAAATGCAAATGGTGCATGAGCGCCAGAAAAAGAAAGATCATGTAGGTAACTGCCAGTTTCAATAAAATTAATTGCAGAAGAATTGAGGGATGTGGTAAAACATTTGTTTCACTCTCCGCTAGGTGGTGACATCGCTGCACGCACAAGGCAAACCTGAATGGATTATTTTTTTTATTAGCTGATTTGTACAAGAAATACAGGTTGGAAAGCTGTTACCTTAGCACGTGGATGAAGAAAAGTAGAAGGCTGAGATAAGTTCTGAGCATACCACTGATTTAACAGTTACTGCTAAACACATTTTTCCCCTGGCTCATGTATTATTGCACAAAAACAAAAACTGCACACTAAAAAGCCCTGTAAGTTTGGGGTTTTTTTTTAGTTTTTCCCCATTGCAATCAAATTCATGTATCGTCATTCTCTTTAGCCCTTAAAATAATTTTTAGGTTAATTAAGAAAAAAATACAATACTCTTACCACTGTTGCTAAGTTCCAAATCTGAGTGTGTATGTTCTGTATATCGGATATGCCTATTCTCTTTTCTTCTCCTCATACGATTAACCATAGAAAATGAAGAGGTCAGAACTGGAGAATCTGGAATGACTCCTTCTTCTAATTCCACTGCTTGCTGCTTTTGCTCCCTGGAGACCAAATCAGGTGGTCAAATAAAACCCCAAATCAGCAAGATGAAGTTTTCATTTCAGCAAGAAGGAGAATCACACGGCCCAAGAAAGCAACAATTTAGGAAATGCAGTCATCTCAATAACATCACAGTATAAAAAAACCTAATACTACAAGCCAGTTTTTCTATATACCTAACAACAAATTCACCACTGCTCCATGAAACCCAAGAATAGGATGCAACCCTAGCTCTTCAAATTTGAAGTCAACATCTAATTACTGCAATATGGAAGATCTTTTCCCTGGAAGAACTAGGGATTGTAGAGGTTAGAGCTTGTCCTCTGAAGCATATGCTTCTTTAACAAAAGAAGGCTGAAATGGATGGATCAGTATCTCTCCCCCCCTGTATATCCCAAGAATACTAACTGTGTTAAATACAAACCAAAAGCTTTTGGACAACTTTAAATAGTAGTGGACAGTATTGTATTCAAAGCAATCCACCTCCAGAGTTTTGATGTTACCACTAATTCACTTCATAAAGGTCTTCAGAGTTAATGTACAAAGCATGTAAAACAAGTAATGTAAAACACAAAATGAGTTATAATATTTATTTTCTCTCACAATGTCAGCTCTAACAGCTGTTGACTCTGTTGCAGAGTCAGTATGTAAAAATTACCATTAAACATCACTGTATTTTCCTTCCAAAAATTCTATCTAGAAAGAGCAAAGAAATAACAAAAGAAAACAAGTTAATTTTGGATCTTCTATCTTATATACAGTTTGTTTAGTACTTAATAAGAGGCTACCTGCCCTGTGGTGGCAGTGAGAAATGGAAGAGGCAGTGAAAGAAAAGTACGTGGAAATCTTAACTCAGCCTGCTCAGTCATCTTTCTGCAGTTACACTTTTTCTTACGATTTTCAAGAGAAAATACAGTCCAAATGATCATTTCCTAACTATAAAGAGAAGGATATAAGGTTTTGATCTAAGGGAAGAAGAGGAAATAGAGATTCTGTTCCACTGAAGTGAATCACAAGATTTTATACAAAGTAAGGCAATGGAAAACTGTAAAATGCTATTTGGCTTCAGACAAAAAGCATTTTTGCAGTTACGCTTTTTACAATGATTAACTTTGAACACTTACTAACAAGCACTGATGCACTTGATGCTCTGAAATCTTGATGAATCCTATTGTGCGATTTTGTAAGTCCTCTGTTCTACCACATTTACAAAGAAAGCTCTGGAAAACTGTATCATCTACTAGCAATATCTTAAGAAACAAATCAAAACAAACAGGAAAATTATATATTCCTCTATTTATTTTGCAAATTTAGGTTGACTGTTAGAGTTCTCTTTAAATTTACTGGCATGTGTGGCCTTGTATGACTAATTAACCTACTATGTTTTTCTGTACCTTCGTTCTGTGGAAATCAAGAGGTAGTTTCTACATACTATCAAGGAAAAAAACATCAAGTGAAGAAGCTGCCATAGGCATAACTATGTAAGAAATAATTTCTGAAGCATGGAATTATCTGAGACCCCAGAGAAGGTTTTTGCAGAAATTTCCTTGCTATTTCAATCCATTCATATTGAAATCCTAATCTGATAAAGGGTCAGATAATACAATTCTTCTACAATTCCATTGATTTCATTTTTTATGGAGAATTTTTAGATTTTTTTTCCCCTAATATTACACCTTGGTAACAAAATACAGAAGACTGCAAAAATCTGGCTTCATGTCATGCATGAGAAACAATCTGGTACTTTACACCTGTGTGATGATAGTATATTGATCTAAGTTGTTAATTCTAAATAAAGTAACATAACTATAGTTCAACCAAAACATCCAAATGCAGTGACTATATTAACACTAGCAGGACCATCCTTGTTAATTACTGTTTATCCACTCAATTCTGCACTCATTTACATGAGCACCTAACATGTAAAGCAAGTAATTTAGCGTTACATTGGTCATTCTCAACTTTCCTACACTGGCCAGAGATTTTTACTGGAAACTGAACTGCAAGATTGGGGATTAAACTAAATTTGGATGGATCTGTCTGGTATCAATTTTTTATGTCACCTCCTAACTGCTGTCAAGCTGAATAGAACCATTGCTAAGAAACAATTATACATTGCAAAGGAGAGAGACATTTGCTCCTACTTGGTAATAAGAAGTAGTACTCGTATGGTCATGAACTATGTTAGTCCAGGAAGATTAAATGTATACAGAAAAATAAATGATAATTAAGGTTCAAAGGATAGGTGACAAACCAAGAAATACAAAGGAATAGGACCACAGTAATTCTGAACTGAACTCCAGTTGTTTTACTCCTCTACCAAAGTCACATTCTGACAAAGACAAGAAAAAATTGCATGCATAGAAAGGCTTATGTATCAAGTCCACACATCCTGTCCCATTTCCCTCACACATGTATGGAACTTACCCACAGATATGCAAAAGTGAGGGAAGTTTCAGACCATAACAAGAAAGGAACACTACCTCTGCCTTGCAAAGCGCACCATATTTACATATTAACTACAGCATTAGATGGCACATTCTTGCTGTATCAAATTAAAGTTTGATGCTGAATTCATAGCCTCCTATTTTAATGGGTTTCTTTCAAAATTTACTATGGCCTTTTTTTCTTTCAAAATTGTGAAATTATTTTAAGTTTATTTTTAAAATTTATTGCAAGATCCTGGGACTTTTTTAGAAAGTAGTTGAGAAACAGCTTTTCTGAAGTCTTAACCTAGGAGGAAAGACTTGATAAAGAGTCGACTGAGGAAGAAAAGTATGAAGCATAAGGCTTTGCTATACTCTATGACCAGAAGCTAAAAGAAAAAATTAAAAATTCTATGATAAATTTACCTCTCTTTTTAAAAGAAGACACACACATCTAAAAGAAAAGAAAAAATCCACATGATACAAAGAAGCCAGGCTTATATTGCTATAGTGGCAGTACACTGTCTTTTCATAATCTATCAAAAAGAGGAAACACTTTCAAACACTTAAAAGCTGGTATTTGTATTCCCAGGCATTTCTATTGAGAAATATGGGAAAGCATGGAGTATCCAAAACAACTCAAAACTTACTTCAGCTCCTTCTGTAATTGCTGGAACTGTTCAGTTATCTTTTTATTTTCATCCTGTAAGTTGTTTTTTTCATTCACTGCATTTTAAAGAAAAAAAGAGAAAAAAACCCAATGCACACATGTTAACATCATAATCTTGTGAGGTCCTTTAATTGCAATTGTAACTAATTGCAAAATGCAAAACCCTGTCATTTAAAAAATGAAATTTCAAGCTAATCATTCAAAAGGTTGCAATGTGTTAGAAAATGCAAAGGTTCATGACTACTGGATCATGTTAGTTCTACACAATCATTAATTACTTTTGTCTATGTACATACAAGTGAGACTGTGTTGTAAAGATGAATGAATTGCTCACTTGACTCCATGGATAAAATTGCTTCCTTAAGCTGAGGGTAACCTAGGAAGTATAAAGCAATTAGAATTTTCTTTTAGCCACTGAAGCAACCAGCTTTTCTTTAAAATCAGTTAAATATTTTGGAAATTTCAGAGACTAGTCAGAACTTTTTGATTTTACTTTTCTTAATTTCCAATTCACTCTGTCTGTACTTCACACAAGCTTATGGCTTCAGCCTTTTTTCCATGCTGTCTCAAACTAACATACTGATTAGCTCACAACTTTTCTGTTTGCTTTAATTTTTATATTCTTGTTCTTATTCTGCTGTTGTATATTTTACCTCTGGATTACTTTTGACTGACCTTTTTCATTGGCTGTCATACAAATCTCAACCCTAATCCAAAGAAGCCTACTGTTCTGTTAGACAGTGTTCTGGAAGGTATGTACCTAATAGGTCTCACCTTGATTTTTAAGGTTCAGAGCTTTATTTAAAGATTGGCTGTACCCTGTTTGTTGTTAATCACTAAACTCAGAATACAGAATATTTTTATATAAATGTCCAATAATAAAAATTCTTGAAAATTTGATGTATCTTGTATTAGTACAGAACATAGTATTTCCACAATTTCAGTAAGCACTAAAAAGCTACTTTTCTTATCTGCCATTTCTCTTATTTTAAATCCCACTGAATGTCTGCTTGCTCTTAATTAAACAAGACAACTAAATTATATAAGGTAATAAATGGTAAAGATACGACTAACATTTTAAAACCCGTCCTGTATTATTTAGCACTTCCTAGAACCAATGTTTCCAAACTCTCTTTATGAATGCATTTTCGTCCTGCCTGCATGTCACCTAGAACAGTTTATTCTGCCTCGTATGTACTACTTTCCAATTTCAAAATGTGCTGTCTACAAGCTGCCTGGTGTAGATTCTTTTGTGGCTTCAGTGGGTTATGTGAAAGTTATGGGTATACTGCAGTTAAAGTTCAAGTCCGACTAACTACAGGACACAAGCTGGATCCCAAGCACTTATGTCTGAATTTGCTACTTTGCAATCACCAGTTCCTTTTGAAGTCAGGGCTTCCTTAGGAAAGCTGGCAATCAGTCATTCTAGCTGTAGGAATAAACAGAAGCAGTCACATTTTATCTAAAGTAGCTACTTTACACTGTAAGATTTTCCACGTCAGTTCACTCTCAGTATCAGCACTTCAATCTAAGGAGGTGGGTCAAATGACTAGTAAATGGTATGTTACATATTTTCAGGCTGTAGAGTTAAAGTATGCCCCGACTGAAATTTTTGGGCTTACTAAACACACCACATATAAATTACATCAAGTTACGGGAATTCACGAAGAACTAGTCTACAAAATAGTATGTTTTGCCTTCAGATTTGTGGATAAAACTCACTAAGCTCAGTGATAAGTTTGAGATTCTGCTGCCGGATGTTTTCAAACTCCTGCTGCTTCTTTCTCATATGTTCTTCGGTTACAGCACAACGATCACATAATCCTGCTCTTAACCTGCAATAAAATTGAGAGAAAAATGTTGCTATGTTAAGAAAATATTGCCATACATGAAGCAGATATCCACTTAACACATTTTGAAAACCAGAAAACATCTGACAACTATGCAGAACACCACTAAGTGCTGTGGGTTTATATGTTGACATAGAAATATTTTGGGATTTCCAAACAATCTAATGCTGCATGCATTAACATTTGCATAAATTACTGTAAATACTGGACACTTTTAAAGCAACACACGTTACTTGAGTAAGTAAAATAGAGCATGCTACACTTTGCCACTGAAAGCCTTTGTGAGATGTTCTACTAAGAATACTGTCAGATATAAATTACCATTCAGTGTAAGTAAAGTTCATTCAAGAAAGTAAAAATAAGTAAATCATTTTGGTACACATTTAGTAAGTATTTGAGTAAGCACTCAATATTATTACTTTATTTAAGAAGGACATAGCACTGTCATTAAGGAAAATAATCTAATAAAAAGGACAAATACTAAGTTCACTCTGTAACAAATGCCAAGCAAATGTGAAATCCTTTATCTTTATGTAGACATGAATAACTAGAGTGGATCCAAAAGTTCACGTGAGGCTTTGACTTCACTGTCTCTAATGGTTTAGATCTGCTGTTTAAAGCACATCCGTGATGAGGAAAGGACTTGTTACAATCACTCCATCTTACCTGACACAATCATTCATGCAATGAAATATATGTTCATTTTATAGGTGATAACTGAAGTATGTTTGTTTCTGGTACACAACAAAAAGCTAACAATATTACTAAAGTGAAAAGCAGACTTTCTTTTGCCTGCTAAATAAGAAACCAGTTAGTCAAGAGTTCTGCACTGCTGTTGCTACCACATGAAGTATTAAAAAAAACAAAGTGTCCAATTCCACAGTTGAACATTGGAAGTAAAAGCCATACTGGTTTATTGGTATTCTAATACTGTGGAATTATGGGAAGAATAAAATACTGAAATGCCTCTTCATACCAACTTATCTGATTGTGTAATTAACACCATATTGCAATCCCATTGTATTAAATAACTTTAAAGACTCTTCTAGTTTTCTGCAGTGTGAGTAGTTCATCTTCTAAGGGATTAGAAAAGTCCATCCACACCACGAGTGTCTCTTTACTCACATGATGTGAAAGTTTATTACCTGCACGGTTACAAGTTTACTCCTAAAGCCTTTCGCAGAGAAATGGAGTTGAAAGCAAAATTTAAGTACCATAGCTCTAAAATTTGAGGTAACATAGGAATGCTGGAAAATAATTTACCATGTAATGATCTCCTGTTCCCAGAAGGCTTCTGAAAGCCCATTAATAACACATTTAACATACACACTCTAAAACAGGCATAATTTTTAAAGACGAAAAAATGCATTGTAATTTCATGTCTATTGGTTTTGTTTTGCTATACCAGATTAAACAGAAACAGAAAGTAAGGGAAAGGCAGAACAGATCAAAAGACAATGAGAACACCTAAGTCCAAAAGAAAGCAAAAGATGGAACTTGTGATTAAATTTAGGTAAAACAGACAACTGGTAAAAAAGACTCCTTCAAATTTGAAAGATTACCTAGTGAGTTATGTAATGAGTTTCACAATATACTATAGTCTTTGGGTTTTGTACTTGTATTACATTTTGATCAATATGTAAATATACCTTTACAAAAGCAGATGCAAAAGACTGCACCTTAAAATGTCTGTCTGCCTCCCAAGCCACTCTATGCTATTTATCTTAACTGAACTAAGCAAGCTAAGCACTTTGAAAATAACAATATAACAAAACGACAAACATAATAAACTCAACTTGCAAAGTGTCCAGAGCTAGTCTGTAAGAGCAAAACACAACAAACTCAAAAGCTACAAGACATTACTTCACCTGTCTTCTAAAACCTTGATAGTGTCATGAAGTGCTTTTTGCTGTTCTCTGAGCTGTTGGTTCTTTGTATAGAACTCTTCAAGCCTCTCAGCATCCCTGAAATCAAATAGAGAAAAAAAAATCAGTTCTAGTATTAAATTACAGCTTTTAGTTTTTCAATAGAGAATTCTCTCTGGGATGTTTCTTTCATATTCTTGGGAAATATGATTATCTTCAGAACAAATAAGTTGAAGATAAACAAAGCAAGCGTTTCTGATGAATGATAATTTAGAAATTACTGAATTAGGAAAGATGCAGTTGTTTCCAATTCATATCTGTTGATAAATCTGATTTTTGCTCAGGTAAAATTAGAGTGGATGACAGTCCAGGCGTAAAAGCTAACAATATTCAAGCAACCATTTCAGAGAACATAACCTCAAACACTTCTCTTACACTTTACTGTATTGTGGAGCTGTTGGGAATTTAATGGGTGCTTTCACAATCAGGTCATTTTGGTCTTTTCTTAGCAGTCAGTGAATCTTGCAGTGTGGCAAACCACATTAAGTTTGGAAATCTCTGAAAAGTCTTTAGATCCATTAGAGGTTTGCTTCCTCAAGAAACTATTCTCAAGAGTCTATAGTGTATTCCCACAATATGAATACAGTGAAAAGAACTCTTTCCAAAACCCTTAGAAATAGAAGATCTTGGGGAAAATACCTTCCCTAAAAGCCAGAGCTAATTAATTAACAGGAGTATTTCCTTCTTAAAAGAGGTAAGGAAAAGCAGTAACATTACATTCCAAATTTTAGCTCCCCTTCACTTTTATTTTAGGATCACAAAACCTCTTCAAGATGTGAAGAAGGTACCAGCAAGAAGCACAATGTTTTTCTACAAGGAAATTAACAGTCAGTAAAAGCTCAGCAGCTGAATCTACGTAACATGACAATGATTAACTTCTGAGAATTCATTCCCAGCTCTTCTTTTCTTTTTACTAGGGAATCCTTTTCACGTATCCATGAAAGCAGTTTGTTTTCAGTGTGCCTGAGATGGATTATTTGAGGAAGCCATGAAACTGGCTCCTGAAAAGCTGTTAAGCACACACATAACAGGAAATGAAAACATATTTACTAACTTGTTGATACAGTTCTTTTACACAAACATACTTTTATATTGACACTATCCCTTTAAGATATGTTTTGTCAAACACATTTTCATATTGCTGGCATTCCAGTAATACAAGAAATTAGAAATCATGGGCCCTAAAGTGGCTGGAACAGCCAAAAGCTTCTACAGTGTACAATCACAAACATGTTTTATTAATTGTGAAATTCAAATACGGGTGCTTTATTTTTCTGAGCTACCATCCAGACCAATTTAGGCATTTTCAACTGCATATTCAACCTACAAAACAGTTAAAAGCAAACAGCATGAGGGACCATTTAAGATTTGCACTTCCACTTGGGGAGGACAACGCATTAAAGGTCTGTTACTCCATTTCATTAACACAGTACAGCCAGATCATGGCAAAATTTGAAGTCTGACAAAAGCAATCTGTATTTTTCTGATGTTTAGGCAAGTAAAAAAAATTCTCATTTTTTTCCCAATTTATACAACTTACAGGAGGCCTAAAATAGCAAATTTTAAAATCCTTTCTCTAGCTAACTTTAAGTCATCCTACAGCATTATTTTTAATACATAAAAAAGGCATGAACATACACTAATACTACATACCTTCTGCCTAAACCCTATAAAATGTCCCATGAAGATACTAATATGACAGAATGAATGAGGTTGTTGGTGGTTTGGTTTTTTTCCCCTTAAAATTCCAGTGCACCTGATAAATGTGACAGACATTTTTGGCCATGAAGGCACTCTGCATAATGGCTGGTCTCTGACCTAGAGCTTACAAGTCATTAGCTCCAGTGCTGGAGTGGGATACAAAATAAGGCACACATTGTCAGCTGATTACCAAGTCTGAAATACTAAACCACAGGTATTCAGATGCACCAAGGGGAACAAGACCTCCTATGTAACAATACTGTATCTGCAGTGTGGGAGTTGTAGAAAGATTCCAACAAATAACAATTAAAGCATTTGGTATGTGTTCAGTCACATCACTGATAATATCCATCATCTAGAAAACTGACTGATCATTTAAGATTTCAGAACATGGAAGCAACTTATGATGCACCAGGCTAACAATTACAGCAAGAGATAACTTCATTCTTTTAGATTAAAAATTAACAACTACTTCATTTATAAATGATACTTAAGAAATAACAAGATGTTAAATTGATTTTTTCCAGGAGTGTAGTCTCTAAGAATAATACGTAGCACTAAATATTTGCTAACTGAAAGCTGTATAATAACCTAATATTATAACATCTACCAACATAAATATATTCCTCGTCATAAATTTATTCCTTGTGATACTGCAGTCTAAGACTATATTTGACTGCAGATGGCAATGCTGGGAATGCAAATCTCGAGTATTTTTGGTACTTTTCAAAAGAGTTTAATTTAACATATCTAATATATTTTCCCCACAGTGGAAAAAGATCAAATAATTTTTTGTTATTCCTCCTACACAGCACTTTATAAAGAGCAACTCATAATACAAGTCATAGTTAATTGTACCATAATATTAATGCCATTAAATCTGAAGTGAAAATTTAAATAAAGAATCACATAAGCATATCTGTTATCATTTAATTAAATATGGCTGTAGTTAGCAGAAGGAAAATAAATGCTAATTTAATGCTGTAACTACATAATTCTACTGTACATGTAAATCTTGTAATTTAGATTTTTCCCAAATTGCTTCTAATGAATCAAACTAAAAATAAGTAGAAATAATGACTGCAAAAGAAGTTGTATGTGTCTTGAAACACAAGAATTCAGTGAAAATTAGCAAGGTTATTACCAGAACCGTTACTGAATGACTGAAAGCTGAGTTAACGCACAATACCTGATAGTAAAGGCAAATGTAGCAAAAGGAAAAAAAAAATCTAAATAAAGTTGGCTTCTTGTCTTGTCACTTGCTTCTCTTTCACAGATCTGACCTCTGTTTTGAAATATCTCCCTAATTACCTTTCATATTAGAATAGTCAACATCTTGACAGGCATTCTAGAAATACTATAAAAAATTAAAAAAAGAAAACTGTAGGAGTCATTTTTTCAAAGAAGGCAAACCCAGTGTTCAGGTTACACACCTTATAAAGAGTTATGTACATCTTCAGATGACTTCAACTGTATTATTAAAGTGAGTAGAGTTCCGTAACATCTGAAGGAAGAATTCACGAAACCTCAATTGATCTTACAAAAATTACAGCTTAATGGCTGTCTGACTCTCCTTTAATAAATTAGACCATTAGGATGAGTACTTACAAGCATCTTTCCTTTTTCAACTTAGATATTTTCAGCTGTAAGCCTGAAAAGTAGAGAAAAGTAAATACGTTATAGAATTCTGATTTTAAAAAATGAGTGAAACAATAATTTAACTTTCCTTCTGTGAATGACATCTGCAAAGAGACAAAAAAATTGTCACTAATACGGGAGAAAATCTCAGAATATTCTGAGTTAGAAGGGACCCAAATGGATCATGAAGTCCAACTCATAAGTGAAAGACGCCTTTGGGGGTCAAAGCCACATCCTTGGCATTATTAGTACTGTGCTCTAACCAACTGAGCAAATGGTTTATTCTGGACTTTTTGAGTATGTTCTACAGGATCTTGCAAACAAATACAGTTATTACAATCTCTAGAAAATAGGGACGTCTTAAACAAACACACAGATCCCCACTTAAACAGATATAAAACACCTCTGTAAAAAACCTACACATGAATAGCCAGCACTGTCAATATACTTTCATTGACTATGCCCACATAAGTAGTATGAAATATGTTCTGTGTGCCCATAAATGCATACTACTGCACTGGAAATGAAGTAAGCAAACACTGAACTCTGAAATGTATTACAGTGTATACGCATAAATGAAACATTAAAAATATGTGAGTCAAGGCCTTAAAGCACAAAAGGACAACATCATTTGAAATGAGCTACAAGACTCTCTCAGCCAAAGCTTCCTTGGAGGATCTTAGGGTGAATTGAGGAATGGTATTTCATCTGTGGCCTTTCTCCCACTAAGACTCCCACACTCCTAAACATATATTCCGTACAGAAGTAAAAAGATTTGGAAATACAACTGATGTTCTAGGTAGGAGTTGCCAGCTGACAGCCCAAGGGACAGAATAGCTGGTCCAGCCAATCTGCTGCAAGGTTTTGTGTGTGTTTGTATGTGCATGGGGGCAGGAAGATAAAGGTGCTTCAAGCACAGCACAGTATAACAAGCTGGACACAGTGCTATGGAAATTTATCTGATTACCCACACACAAGCTGGCCATTCCTCTTCCAAACAAATTCCCAAAAATAATCAGACCCCAATGATAGAACATTTTCTTAAATACAAATCCAACAGGAATTTTCATATGACATCAGAAAGTAACATAATTTTTTCCCAGTGCCATTATTTTCTACTAACTATGAAAAGTTACCAATTTCAGGTTGAACATTTGGTGTCTTGTAAGCTCTCTTGAAAAAGCATTATGCATTTTGGATAACAGGATAAACTTCTGCAACCAGAACACATATAAGAAAACTTCTGACAGTTTTGAATTTAAGCCAAAACATAGAGCTGATACTACATCCTACTACAGAAAGTGTAGCTTAGGGCAGCTGACTTTTTTTTCTCCCCTGCCACACTCAAACTGGGAACAGCTCAAAGGGGAAAACTACTTGCTTGAGAAGGTTCACTCTGGGCCACTTACAATGTCAGGCCAGCCACTGCCTCACTGATCCCATGCTTGCTACAAGATGCCAGTGAGACAATGAGATAAAAATGCAGAGATTACTTAAAAAAATTGTTAGGAAATGCAAGAAAATTTCTTTTATCTCCAAGTGTTCAGCACCTGTGAGATGTTATGTTCTATCATGCAGATCAGCAGAGAAAGAGGGTTTATTTTTTTAAGTAGTTGCTATTCATCAAGTCAATTAGGCATCTGCAATTAGAACCCCTATAAAGCGTGCTTTAATGCTGCTCCACACCCATCGGAAGGAATGAAGCTGCACAACAATGCATCTCCTGTATGAACAGGTAGTCTGTTCAGCAAGTATTTAGGATTGTAACTTTGGCAACCTGAGCCACCAATTGAAGAGGCAGGGCTCAAAAGGCCCAGTACTGTGCTACAGGTAACACTATCTCCCCTCTCACCTGAATTCAGGAGGAACTAAACTAGTTACTTAAAGGTTGCATTTTTTCTTAGTTCAATGACTGCAATGAGAAGGCAGGAAACCAGTCTGCTACATTTATCCAAGAGCATTAAATTACTACATCTGGTGTAATCTCTTCCTTTTGCTTATGCAGGGCATTGTGAGTTTTTAAGCATTCTCACTACAGGAGCTTTGCTTTTCCAGGTTTCCTTATTTAACACTCTAGTGAGCATATAAACCTATATGGAATTGCACTAGGTACCTTCTCAATTCAATTTTATCTTTCACACAATATTTTTATGGAATAGACAAGCTGCAGACTATATAAATCTACACTGCCTAAAGCTCCTAAGAGTGTTAATAAATGACACACTATCCCCATTAAAGCGATGAAGACTCTCTAAACTATCATTAGGCAGATTAATTAAACACAGAACACTATTTTATGAAACTTGCTACTTGATTAGACTACAAAGCTGTAACATTTCCATTAATGGCTATAACAAGTTCTGTTCTGATGAATTTTCAAATGCATTAAGTGCACTTCCCTAAAACGGACCGTGCCTGGGAAAGATGCAGAACCTTTATCACTAATGTTTTCTTGAAACAGGTTGGACAAGCTTCTGTCAGCAATGACACAGACATAATCCTACCTTAAGGGTATAGAGATGGACTAGATGACCTTCTAAAATCCCTTCCAGCTCCATTTTCTATAATTATTTACTTTTGAGGAACTTCCAGCTATTTCCTTTCCTACAGCAATCTGTCATTGAGATTGCTTTCCTCATAGTTTTCTCTGCATCTCTGACAGGTAAGGGATAATTGGAAAAAAATAGGCTATTTCTTGTACACAAAACTCTGCTCACATTTCTATGCTGTTATATATATATATATTTTAGTACAGAGCTTTAGACTTGAATTAATCCTCAGAAACCATCTTGGTAAGATCCACATGCAGCAAGTATCTATATATTTATTTCGAGCCAGAGGTAAGAATTAACACCTGTAGAAATAAGTCACTTCATAAAGAGCATTAATAAATTCCTTTCAATTTGTGAGCAATGTGCAAGTATCCCAGATATTCTACAGATAGTAAATAATAGAAAATAAAATTTTAATCACCATTATTCTGAGTTGCTGAGCACTTCTGAATTCCAAGAAAAGTCAACTGATGCTGACCGTGCCCAACATCTTTGGAAACTGAGTTGTAGGTGTCTTACCTGCTGTCTTGTAACAAATTTGAGCCACATGATAGCAATTTTGTCTAAAGAGGGCCAAAATTTGGATTTTTTTTTGCAAGTCATCAGTTTAAAAGAGTAAGAAGCTGAATTTCTTCAGCTAACCGTGGAAAAACACACCCTTTACAATATAGCAATATCAAAATTCAATAAAATCCATTTAAAACTGCGTGAGTTTAAAGTATTCTCTAGTCTATATCCTAAAGATATAAATTGTGTCTGACCATTTCAAGTTCGTGTGTCATAAATCCTACTTTTCACGGATTTTTAACATATAATAATAATTCCACCATTTCAGCGCTCAGTACACTGCGCGTTGTACATGAAAAAAGATTGTTTGCCAACTACTAACTCTCCCTTAATCCACCTTCCACCACCTATAAAATAATTTTTTGCTGACATTTAGATTGGAAACTCATGAGTCAATTTTAATTCTTATTTATAGACTTCAGGAACAAGCAAAGTCCAGGCAAGCCTGTGTTTGATGTTTCTAAAATATCTTCCAGTACCATTTTCTCTAAGAGGATCCCCACCTTCTGAAAAAATTAACTATCCTTCAGGCATGTCTTTGATGTTATCATGGAAGACCTAATTTTACCTAACACGGTGCAGGACACACTAACAAAGGGCTAGGCATGAAAAAGACTGCCTAGTGGCAAAATTACCTGGCCACACCCAGCATGCATTCTAAAGAGTATCTTGCCTGCATAAAGAAAACCAAAACTTTAAAATCACGTGCTGCACATCTCAAGAAACTAGAGAAAGGGTCACTTAACATAACTCTCTACATTGGAGCTTTTTGTTTGCTCAGTTTTTGCTGTTCAGACATGCCATAGATTGCCAGATCCCATTCTGTCAGTACTTCCGCATTTATCTGTGGTTGACATCACACCCACTCTGAAAAGAGCCATCAACAATTAAAAAGTTAATAAAAAAATTACCTTTTCTTGGTGTGTTTTGGAACACAAAATAAAATTATATTTCATATGGCTACATATACTTTTCTTTAATGTAACAAGATGCTACTTTCTGGTATATCTTTCCTTTCAGTTGCCAAAATAAATGCTTTTTAGGTTGGTTGCCTGTTTTATTTTTTTAATAATTAATAACACAAAGTGTTACAGCCCAATGCTGCAAATTATTGAATCAAGACTTTCAGTGGGAGGCATGTTCTCCCAGAGTTTTTGAAATGAAGAAGTGATGATATAACTAGACCTAAATGGATAGATGTGAAATGGTTTTGAGGCTGGTGGAAACAACCAGGGCCACTGAAATGGTCCAGGTGAAGATCCACCTGCACGATAAAGGTCTTAATGCAAAAAAACCTCACCTGCTTTTACTCCAGCCTAATATAAATACTACTTCATAGATAAGGATGTGCTCATTAAAAGGCGTCGTCAAATACTGTTCTAATTCCATCCAAAAGAATGGATCATGTGACTTTAGATTAGCACAAAAAAACATTAACTTCTTACGAAAAGTTTCTAGCAAAAAAACCTTATGAATACTACCCGTAAAACAATATTACAATAGCAACACCTATGTTGCAATAATTCATCTTTCCTGAACTACTGAAGAACATACAGACACTAACAGTCAAGCTGTAGTAAAACTGTTATCACAGGTCACAAAATGCAATGTAAGAATAAGCATATTATAAAAATACTATAAATTTTGCTAAGAAAATTCAGAACACTAAAAACTGAAGGAATACTTTTCACTTCAGTAATGTTAATCCGCAGTGGTGTTTTGCACAAGTCAGGGAAAATAAACAGTGCAAATCATTTTAATTTATCTGAAGTGACTAAAGCCACAGGCAAAAGAAAAAAAACCCCATTGAATAACATGGTTTAGAACATTTGAATCATAATCCATTAAAGGTAAAGTAACATTTAAATATTTCCTAAGCAAGCACAGATCCTATGTAACATTACATTACTTTTTCTTCACTGACCTAGCAAATCATTTATACTTGTTGATAGTTTAATCTCATTAAATCAGGATTAGGTGGTCAATCTGTAAGGACTATTTGTAATCATCCAATCAGCTTTCTGCATAACTTGAGACATTAAAAATCTATTTAGTTCCACACAGAGTATTTCAGTTCAAAGTCCTCCTGTGGTAACTGACAAACCCAAACCTGATGAACTCAAACTTTAAGGATTTACCTTGCACTTCTTTATCATGACACTCTTTCAGTTTGGACCACAATTCCTTGAAGAAATCTCCTGTAGGTTCTGCAGAACTAGGGCTCCCACAGCTTCCTCCAGATGCACTCATCTTGCTTTTTTCTGCTCCCAGCTTCTTTGGCTTATTTGCAGAATTCACTCACTCTCAAACTTTATATTTTAAATTACATAGTTATGAAGCTGTTTCTGAAGACAGGTGTATGCCTGTAACAACAGAATGACAACACTTACATTTGCATTTATCAGAGTATAACTTGGAGCCATGGATGCAATACAAAGTTTACTGTCTATCCTTGCTGAGGATATATACTTTCATACTTTTATACTGACAGCCACCCTGAAAGCGTGGATGATGCTAAGTATTTTGCTGCAAGTAATTACAAACTAAGACAATTTCCCTCCCATCTAAAACCCATCGCTTTAAAATTAGATTAAGATACTCAGGAACCTTTATGGTTTTCCTAGATAAAGATACAGTTAAACAGAATTCCTGTTTCCCAAAAGTAACCCAAATCTGTAAACCAAAATCTGGCTGCCAGCAAAAGCATTTGCCAAAAGCTTTATCAGAAATGTATTTGTGTATATAAGTTCTTCACATAAACATGGATTCAAATTATACGCTTTTGCAAAGAAAAGCTCACATCCCCTTGAAGTCCTGATAATTCTACACTGAAGTGATTCCCACTCCCTGATGAAAAGAAAATTGGAGCAGAATCTCAAAAATTATAGATCTCCAAAACATTAATATTTGAGGAGAACTATCAAAGTCAGATAGCTCTGTCTTAAAGGCTTGACTGCCTACACAACTCAGGATAATCTCACCCATAATTCTGGTTTGTTTTGAAGGGTTTTTCAGCACAGATGATGCCCTCAGGTAAACTACAGGGGAAGCACAATCCTCAGATCTGGGTCTGAGTATCTGAGCCAAGGTAAGATTCAATTCTATCGGCATTGTGTGTCCAATATTGAAATACTCCTGTAATCTCTGCTCTTCAGTTACCTGTGTGTGGAACTGGCCATTTTAAGCTTTCACCATTTTAATGTGGTCAACTTTAAACTAACACCTTTGAACAGGGACTGTGTCACTACCACGTGGCCACAGCTATCTCTATGACTCTGTAATATAAAATACAGTAGGAAAAAAATGTTAGGTATTTTGTACTATTCCTAAATTAGCATTCTCAGCAAGGAAACCACTACGTCTATATAGATGAGTAAAAGAAAAAATTTGCTCCCAAATTTTTGGGGCACAAGTTACAGTTGTAGCTCAAATGATACAAGGTCTACAATCAATCAAGAAGCTGCATTTCCTTTCTTAAGACCCTTCCAGGAACTTAGAATATCTGAATGCAACTACTGGTTTAGCTGGTCCCCTAGGTTCATCACTATAAAATGTTCAGTCCAGTGGTCAGTAAGCAAGTGTAGGGCCTGGAGGCTTTGGTTCTGCTCTCCTTTCTCATATCTCTATGCACAGTCTCAAGTCTCTTTGTGTTCAGTCTGGCTTAGGGCAGAGTGGAACAAAAATAATGGAACAAAACATTCTCAATAACGTAGAAACACTTGAACTGTATGTTTTCTATAGTATAAGGATACTTGAATGCTACAGCAATTAAGCTGACAGCTACACATTTACACATTTACTCTGTCCATAGAAAATCCAGTGCCTATTTCAGTACTTGGTTCCAAGTTAGTAAATGTTATCTTCAGAGAAGTCCTGAACAGAAAACGAAGCTACCTTTTCAAATTAGCAATTACTACAATTCTTCAGTGGAAGTTGAACAGTAACCTGCTTGCATCTTTGCAGCTGAAATGCTCCACTTTGTGTGCAGCCACATTAAGCCTCTCACAATGCTTCTTTGTGGGTTCAATTGCCTAGTGACATTAGGAACGTCTTTTAAACTCTTGTTTTTCAGAATCAATCTTTTTCTCTGTCAAGCACTAGGGCAGTAAAAACCACGAACTTGCTTTCACTCACTGTTTTAGATTTGAGTATGTCAGATGAATCATTTCCACAGCCAGGTCATCAGACTCTAGACAGTAAATGCTGTTTCTAGTGTTTGTTTTGGTTTTGTGGGCTTTTTTCCCCTCAAGATGACTTTAAGAAAAAAAAAATGCACAAAACTCGCTCAGAGTTTCTGAAAACGATTAGTACATCAACTGAAGACAAACAGGGGAAAAAAAGAGCAGGGCATTTTCCCAAGCTTAACCTGCTTCAAGATCCTGAAGTGATACATTGCTTCCTACAGGTGTTCAACCTGCCTTAAAATACAGGGCCCCCAACCAATGTTCAGGTTTGGCGGGCCTGGGCAGATGCACAGGTGTAAAAGCGATGGCTTAGTCTCCACTCCTGGGAAAGGGCTCTGGGGGGAACACCCCGAGCTGGATGCGCAGGCACTCGCAGGCAGGGGCAGAACCGGCAGCTGCCCGAGGGGCGATGGACGCGCCGGGCCGTGCCCTCTCCAGCCCACCGGCACTGTCGCACGACCCCCTCAACACGTCCCTGTCCCCGTTCTCCCCCGCGGCAGCTCCCTCCGGCACCGCCAGGGCTGCTCATCCCTGCGGACACCTGCGGCCGGGAGGGAGCTCGCCGCCCCGCCGGGGCTCCGGGGAGCGCACGGCGCCC
>VWZF01007018.1:613299-632102 GCA_013396755.1 Sclerurus mexicanus | reverse complement strand
AAAAAAGGCAGCTGAGGAAAACCCAAATAAAACAGAACACATAAACAGGGGGGAGAGAGAGAGAGAGAGGGTGGCAAGCTGTATTTTGAAAAAAGTGGTTTATTTAGTTTGAATTTTAAAAATGTGAGGTGTTAAATTCCTATAGCTTTAGAAATCAAAGCTCTCTTGTAGCATTTTATAGGCTCTACAGAGAGTTCCTGTGCAAACCATACAGTTCAGCCAGTTATAATTTCTTCTTTGGAAAACAATTTATTCCTTAGCAAGTTCTCCTTATGTATTTAATAGCAGAATCAACAGAGTTGATAAGAAAATTAAACTTTAAATTTTCCTGGATAATATTATTAGCTTTTGTGAGAATACAAAACTTTCTCTATGCTCTTTTCTGTTTACCCACACTTTGAAGAAAAAATTTTACACACATATACAATGCTGCTAATGAGAAGGTAATTTCAATTAATGGATTTTTTTTTAAGGTACTCAGGAGGCCTTTTCCTTGGCACTCTACAAAAGAATAATATTCATTTTAGCATCAACCTGGAAATAGCTGGCAGTAAACACCTTTATAATTAAAGCTTCCTGTTGTGTGCCTACCATAAAGTCTTATATAATCCTGTATTGCTAGTTTTGTATCTAGTGGTTTATATCCATTGGTTCTGATTTTTTTTTCACATAATGAAAGAGACTGGTAATTGTTTCATGTAAAGATAGACAAAATTATATTTCTCAGGAGACGAAAGTAGGAATGTGGAGGTTTTCAAAAATGTAGCTACAGAGATGGCAAGAAGATTCACATTTACTTAAGCTAAAGTTATTTTGTCCTAACAGGCATGACAAAACCTGTCTTCATTCCTTTCTATTCAGCTCAGCAAGTACTTCTGTGCTCCAGTAGTTAATCAGTTACCAGATTCCACAGCTTTTGTTTTCACACTATTTAATTTTTTCATATTTGACACAGAACCTGTGAATGGATTCAGTCACAGATACAGGTAGAACTTTCAGGTCAGCCTACTCTTTATGATTAGGAGTGCTTTTTATTACCATTGCCTCCACTGTTACTCATTCCAAACAGGTAAGTTTCTAATAAGTATGTAGAAAGAAAGCATTAAGAATGACAAGTACATTTCCTATCTTACCCATGAAGCTAATTCTGAATATGTAAATCTAGGCTTAATTAATTTACAAAATTGAACAATTGAGAAAGTTAGTCTGGCAAGAATTAGTAACTGCACATCTTTCTGGAATGGACCTATGCTTTGTCACGACAGTGCTGTCATAAGACAGGGATTATAAAAACACTATAAAAGAGAAGACCAATAGGCAATACTTAAGTGACTTGCTCAAAATACTAAGTCATTGGCAGTGCTAATCACTCCCTTGCTAGATTCATTGAACTGTCTCTGCAGTAAACACTGTTGCAGACAGAGCAGATGATGTTGAGCTGCACGCAGAAGGGTCAAAAAGCTGCAATCACAGAAATCCTGTCAACAAACACCTTAAAGACCGGCAGTACTCAGACACATTAAGGAGATAGCCATTATACCACTTCAAGCATCAGAGAAATTTTATGCTTAAGGTTATCTTAAATTAATATTAAAGAAAGATTTTCAAACTCACCCTTCTGTTTGAATTGTGAAAAGTTCTGTTCTTGATCGGGGTGATAAATATTTACTATTGACTTCCCCTCCAGCTATAAACCTCAAGTGTAAGTAAGATGAGGAAGCCACTGTGGACCACACTAGAGAATGCCGAAAGGAGATCTGCTGCACCTAAGATATATACAATGTGCAATGGATAACCTAATATGCCTTTCATTTAACTGGCTGGGCAGGTTTCTGCATTCTGGAGAGCGTGGAATCATACCAGAATTTGTTGGCATAACAGGCCCGTCAGACCGGTTCCCGGGGCGCCCAGGAACCTGCCCAACCAGTCTGCATCAAAGGCCGGCCCAACATGCTGCAGCCCAGCTCGGCTGGGGAGGCTTCATACGCGGTGAATTATTCACGCCTCTGTCAACTCCCAACATACTACTCAGAGAGAACGATGTAGCCTCCAGCAAAATAATTTACCGAGGGGTGGGGGAGTGATACATCCTTGTTAAGTGTAGCAAGATCTTATTGTTATAAATTTTCTTTCATTTTATATGCAGATGCACTGGGCTAGAGGCCTTGCCCAGCATAAGTGTAAAGAGAAACAGGAAAGAAAATACCTTTTTTTTTGGTAGCACTAACCATACGGACTTATTACAAATAACACCTAATCTTTAGTGTGATGAGCTAAAAAAAAAAAATCCCCAGATTATGCACCAATTCAGATTTATTACCAGTCCAAAGTATACCTATTTTCTATATAGGATTCAGCATAGCTTTGTTGTCACATGAGAGACAGGACACTGGGAGCTCACATGTGGAATATCCAGCTTGTGACTTTAGTGGAGACCTAGGTCTGTGCAAACTCACCCTGAATTACTGCATAGCGTATTTCAAGGTGAAACAGGTCAGAGAACATGCTGTGTATGGGACATGCTTCCATAACTGTGGCGAACTACAGCAGCTGCCCTGTTAAATAGCACATGGGCTGCCACAGCAGCTGCGCTGCTTCTTGTTCATGGCTGCAGGGCAAGAATACTTGCACAGCAGTCCTGCATATTGCATAGTTATTCAGGCTGTAGGCAGAGATCAGGATGTGCCCCAACAGAAGCCTGCATCTGTGTAAACTTATTACTTTTTTTTTTCCCAAATACAAATATAGACCATAATTTTCAGATCTCCTGCTGTGATTGTCAGAGATGTTGAGTAAAATCAGTAAGAGCTGTAAACGTCTAAGACTTCTGGAATGTGACCATGAGTGCATACAGTCAGTTTGCTAAACCTTTGCTTATTTTTTATTTAGGCACCTCAATTTAAACACTCAGACTTGCAAAAATTTGCTATATTGAATTTTGTCAAAGGCTCTGAGTAACTGTAGAAAGCTGTGTTTGTTCATAAACTGAACCCTCAGGGGTAGCATTTGTAATATTTTAGATCATCTTTTCTTACTTACCTGTTTTAGTAATGCTTACTAGACAACTAGTAATCAGAATAGGAAATTTCCATCAAATTCAACAAGCGTTGTGCAGCATGGGCAGTATTTTCATCATTGACAAGAATATGAAAAAGTAGACATGCTGATATTTGAATATACACAGATTATTTTACTACAGAAAACTAACCCTTCCTATAAGACCATATCTTATGACAACCTTGAGAGGAAGGATCTTTTCTGAAGAGGACAACTAACCAGGCTGAAATGACAGATGTAAGCTGTTTGTGCTTGTAGTCACACCACCTTAGGCTATGATTTCATACAGCTAAGCAGGGCTGGGTTTGGTCAGTACTTGGATAAATGATTTACAGAAAGTCCGCTACAGGAAGTGGTTTTGGTGATTCAGTGGGCTATACTGAATAATTGGGCATCAGTGCCAAATGCGATGGAGACATTGGGTTCTGGATATGCCACAGTCTTGATGCCATATACCGAAGTTTTTAAAGACTGCAAAGCCCTTTCCACAAGCTCTACATCTTGAACCGTAAGTCCCTGCCCAATGTGAATGAACTGTGCCTGCCTGCAGTTTGTTTTTATGAGTGTCACACAAGTGGATAAACTGTGTAACTGATTAACACAGGTGAATTACCACCCAAAACAGCTGCAAGACTGTGCAAGGTGGAAAAGGTTCTGCTTGCATAATAGGCTTCAAGAGGGCTGATGTGCTCCAAAGTTGGTCTACTTTCAGTTGTGTCAGCTGGTGTCATAAGAGATACTGTCTGAAATTTTACTTAATGCATCCTGAGCTCATTATTAAACCTGGAGTCTTACAGTGAACCTGTTGGTGGGCCTTTAAAAGACATTGTGTTTGACATTTAATTTTTACTGGAGTCTGATAAGTATAGGGATAAAAGGGAGCTTTACTATGTCTTCCCTTGGCTTGAGAGCTTAAAGCAGACTCTTGCTCCCCCAAACCAAAACCATCATGTACATACCTTGCAGATTGAGCAGGGGCTTCTCACACAGAGTTGCTAGCAGGGTTGATTTATTAAGTTAAGCTTTTATATTCACTTCCACAAGTTACAGGAATTTAATTTTTCATAAGTACAAAGGCAAAGGTATAGGACAAAGAATTTAAGAATTTATTGTATCTATCAATACATTTTTGGATAAACGTCACTTGGCTCTTGTTCTCTGTCTTGTAACTCATGACAGTTCTAAAAGTACATTTACCACAGATATAAATATTGTAGTATCAGGCTTGCTTGGTGTTCTCTGTAAGAGAAATTGCTTTTCTTCCTGAAAAAGGCAGTATAATTATCTGAAGTACCAAATCCTCTCTTATTTCAAATGTAATTTGCAATAAATGGATGTCACAGATGAATTCTCTTTCAAATCAAACCTATTATTAAATGCTTTTCCAATTGAGAATAAATTATATGTTGTTTGTCATCCCTAGCTTCCATCAAGAAAAATCACATAATGCTTATGTGTGAACTCTACCAATTTATACAGTGATCACATTAAAATCTTGGTCAGGAGAAGAGTCTGAGAGGTGCAATTCTGAAAAGTAAGACAATATAAATGGTGCAGGCTTCAACTTGTTCTTATAGTGAAGGTATGCACAAACATGCATGTCTACAAGTATTCATTACAGAGAGTTTACAACATACCTCCCGTAGCTATCAAAAGCTGTTCAGTACTTTCACAGGCAAATTCAGATAACACACATGCCCCCACCCCCTATCAGAGTTAGGTAATATCTCTCTCCTCTTGACTAGCTGTTTGGCAGTGTAAGGACAGGAGACTGTTGGTACATAAAGGGCACATTGAAAAATAGGTAAAGTCCTGCTTTGGATAAGGAAGAGAGATAGCAGCAGTCAATTTCTGACCTAGAGGCTAACCAGAGAAAATTGGCTTCAAGTGAGCCAAAGGATACAACCTAAAGCATTTTTTGATGCTTCTCTGAGTAACAACAGATTTAGAACTTGCAGCAACTAATTTATTGATGACAACAGTGTCTCATTTACCTCAGCTGAGACAAGAGGACTGGATATTGGCAGGATATAAGAAACAAATTACAAGAGAACTATCATTTTTCTCACTACATGAGTAAGCCTGATATAAAAGCTTGGCTATTTTTCTCTGAGAGGAAAAAGTCTTAAAATGTTATTATTTTTGGTGTCAGTCTAACTCTTTCTCTGCAGTTCTCAAGACTGTCTTTAACAGTTGGTCCAGTTCAGTAATTCAAGAAGAATAATTAGTTTTGTGAACTTTCCGGTGTAGGGAGTTCTCACTATGGGCTGTAATGCTACAGGAATGCTGTGAGGAAATGTAGGAGAACTATTTCCTAGGAAATTCTAGCATTCCCTTCCATTCTTGGAAAGGAGGAGGGAATAAAGGAACTGCAATCAGAAAGTACTGAAGTACCTGAGACCATTACACAAGAATGATTACTCTGGAATGAGATTGCACAAGTGGCTGGAACCTCCATTTTTGCCAAATTCAAAGTGTAGGGGTACAAATAGCGATTTCCAGCACTTTCTTATATAAAGAGTGATTTGCTGTTGCTTTTTTTCAGACAAGACTGCCACAGACTAAAGTATCATTTGTCACTGGATTTTCTTTTTGTCTATTTTTATTTGAACAGGTTTGAATTATTATTATAAAACATTGCATTTTATCCTCTTTCAGACATTTAAGAATACTTTGCTTTTTTTTTTTTAATGAAGATTAATCTTTGCAGAAAAGTGAACATTTGCTATAAAGAGAGTTACAAAGCAGGAAAAGAAGTGGCTTTGCTGTTATTGTTTGGGGGTCTGAATAATAAATAATTTTCTGTTATTTGTCTTCTTTTTCAGATGATACTGGATTAAGCAAAGGCTTTCTATATGGAGACATGGAAGCATGGGATATCATGGGCCTCACAGTTACTTTTTCACATGCTGAAATTAGACATTTTGTTTATCTATTTTGTCATCTGCATCTTATTTTAAATACGAGAACTACTTTTGCACCCCTTAGCTTGTACTTATGACCTCTTCTGCAGTCCTTGGTCAAAGACCTTAGAAAATCCAAGTAGATTGTCTACTACTCTGCTGTTTTACTATTTTAAAACACAGCAGATAGTTTTATTAAGGTGCTACAGTTTTCTATTTCAGGATGCTTGCTGAAATGTTCTTAGCATATTAGTTTTCTCTTTGTGTTTCATATTGCAAAATGTAATAGTAGTTTAAATCAACATGTTACTGAAGAAAAAGTCCTAAAATTTTCACTAGGTCTGTTTTTAAAAAAGTAAAACGTGTATTTGTTGCTTTCTGGTTCTTTGAGGATTAGTGTTTCTACAGCTAAATGACAGTAGTTTGTCAAGGGCTATTGATGTGTATCTAGACTATCTAGAATAAGACCAGCCTTGCTTCAATGGTGTATCTCCAAAATAGCTCTTTAATCAATTTTGCAAGCTATAACATATTGAAATTACAAGGTGCTATGAGAAGGGGTGCTGAATCTGAAGTTAACCGCTCTTGTTTCAAAAGCCACCACTTTCAGAACAATCAAGTAACCTATAGAAAACCTAGGGAAACTGATGTTTATATAGCTTCTATGTCTGATTCCTTAACAATGTTCTGTGTATCTTGGGGATATCCATAATTAAAAAGAAATTGGTATGGTCTCATATTTCTTTTATGTGCTCATTGTGCAGAAGCATAGAATGGTTTAGGTTGGAAGGGACCTTAAACTTCATCCCATTCCAACCCCTCTGCCATGGGCAGGGACACCTTCCACAAGACCGGGTTGGTCAGAGCCCCATCCAGCCTGGCCTTGAACACCTCCAGGGACAGGGAGTCCACAACCTCTCTGGGTAACCTGTTCCAGTGCCTTACCCTCAGTAAAGAATTTCTCCCTAATATCTAATCTAAACCTACCCTCCTTCAGCTTAATGCCATTTCCCCTTGTTATATCACTGCATGCCCTGAAAAGTCTCTCTCCAGACTTCTTGTAAGCCACCTTTAGGCACTGGAAGGATAAAGAGAAAAGAACTTCTGACTTTTGAGAGCGCTTTTCTTTGGTCTTATTTGTCATTGATTCCTATATTAAATTTAATTTTGTGACCTCTGACACCTACCCACTCTCCCCACTTAAGTGTCTGAGCAGTTATTTAAGTCTTGGCTTAGTCATACTAAATTAAATTATTTTCTGTTAAAATTAATGTAACTAACAGGAAGATTCTTTCATCTGACCTTCATGTCTCCCTTTCTCATGAGATTAGCTCAGTTAGTAGAGCATGGTGCTAGAAACACCAGGGTTGTATGTTTGATCCCTGTATGGACCATTTACTTATGAGTTAGACTTGGTGATGCTTGCAGGTCCCTTCCAGCCCAAAACAGCCTGTGATTCTGTGTTTTCTTCAACTTCTGTCATCTGTGATCAATTGTTTATATTCAACAGCTACAACCATAATCTCTTCATTGCTTAACGTTGTTTTCAGCTTTTTTAGGACTTTAAAAGGAAAAAGTTCACACCGATCTGGCAGCAGTACTGAAATTGGATGAACAGAGCAGGTTGTTTTTATGCCTCATCCAGTAAGTCTTCTTTATACTATTTAAAATATAGATTAGCTACCTTCTGGTCAATTCCAGGAGGAGGTAGCTTTTGGCAGAGGGAGGGGAAGAGTAGTGGGAGGTGGGGAAGGTGTAGGTGTGCCTTCCCCCAGCATAGGTCCCTGCAGAGCTTCTGTCCACCTTCCTCTGAGACACACAGCTGGAGCCCTGACAATCACGAATGGCAAAGAGGCTGTCGCTCACCTGCTTGATTTATCCAGAAGCCAACTTTGCCATTGTCTCCAGATTGTGCCAATGAAAGTGTTTGTGGGTTTTCTTAGTGGAAGGCATCAGTGAAGTCATCTGCTTTAAAAATTCTATATTTAAGCAAAAGAAACTTTTAAACCAAAATAATTAATATAATAGCACAGCCCCACAAACCCTGTATGAGGATAGCTGAAGTACCGGAAAACCTTGGCAGGATAGAGAAAAACGATGAGCCCACAGGATTTTTTTTTTTTTTTTTTTTTTAACAAAACATATGTTTCATTCTGATACACAGCAGAGGTAGCATGTCCAAGAGGACACTTGCTCAGACCCTTTTAATACATGAAAGGCATCAAACTTTTGGGAAACTAGCACATGCACAGTGACCAAAACCTTATTTAATATGATATAAATCTCCTTAGAGGCTTTAATTTCATGAAGAAACTCTATGATGGACTGACAGCTACAATGTAAGTACATTGCTGGACTAATTCTAGAAAACACACAATACATTTTCCTTATTCCTCCCTTGTTTATCAATGACAAGATGGGATCAACTAAGAAAAACCAGACAAACACAGAAAAGGTAATTGTGATTTAACAGTATCTTTTGTGTTAGATTTATTTTCCTCCCTTAGGAAAGCTGTGTGGCTAAAACATAAACTCTTCACCTGCACAGGAAAGATGTAAACTTTGAAGTGATTCTTTGTTACATGATGCCGGTCAAATTTTGTTTTGCACTGTGTTTACAGTGCTGTGCATAATAACACGGCCTTTTCAATGCTCTAGTGATCAAAAAAAGAAGTACAATACAGACACAATGAAAGTATTATTGTTTCCCTAAGTACTTACGAACTTCTGAAAATTCCAAGGGAAATGGTAATTTGCCTTAAGGAAAGTGTATTTTTTCTAGTACTTCCAGAATCTCCTGACAGAAGGTAGGGTTATCAGGACTGATGGCTCAGGCTGCCTTTATCTGAGCCTCCACCTAAGGCAAGGCCAGAATCCAGCTGATAGCTCAGGGTTGAGTCATGCTATCTAAGAAAACAGAAACTACAGGATTTCAGTGTAGAGGAGTTTTTCGGATGATTCATTTAAGCTAGACCAAATTCATCTGCAACTACTTATACTGACTATATCAACTAAACTATGTCAGGAAGTCCGGTTTTGACTGTGAACTTCAGTGATCAGACAATTTTTTTTATTTGCTCAGTGCAATCAGTTTAAAATCTCATCTTTCATCAGTGTGTCTGACATGGGAAGATTAGAGAGAAGTAAACTAAGGTGTGAATTTACAGCACTCTGGCTACTTTGCCCTAGTCCCTTCTGAACAAACACTTGCAGTAAGTCTAAGTTTATCCTACTGTCAAAGTGGACTAACTAATGAACTCTGATGGCATTCCTTAGTCCTCTTGGTGGTGCTTACTTTGTATAGCTGGGGCTTAAGTTAATACACTGAAGCTTGTCCATAACCCATGTGTGAGATTCATTTGTATTCTTCCGTGATTAGTGCAAAGTGTGCAGAATTGTCAGTAAGCCTGACCTGGAGCATCTCATCTAAACTGGTGTTGTACAGGTAAAGTGTATAAATTAATTGGATGCTATGTAATTCAGGTACCTAAAAAGGATACCCTTTGTGCAAGTTCTTGCAGTATGTTCTTCTTGAGGAAATAAATCGCATTTTAACAAGGTGGTTTTTTGAAAGTAAGATAATTGGAATTGGATCTAGAGTTAAAAAAAAGGATCTACTCGTACAGCGTGGAGGCCTTGAGTTGTCTCTATTTGCAAATCAGCAATGTGGTTTTCTTCTTACCTTAGCAACATGAAACCATTCTTTCTTTGGCCCAACACTGAGAAAAATAACTCTGATGCACCTTCTAGNCCCTCCCCCGTGCTCTCCAACAGTCTACTTCTAACTAAAACTGACTGGGTAATAACCATCACTCTCAGCTGGCCCAAACACAAACTCTCCACCTACCTTCTTATAACTGGGCTGACTCATACACAGTCAAGACCAGACAGTATGCTATGTAAAATGGCAGCAGATAGGAACCCAAAAGACATCAAAGAATACTGTCTCACAAACCCTATTTGAATTCAGTAAATGAAAATATGTGAGCTAAGTGAAAATCTGAGGGAACATCTTTCCCCACCCCATCAATTTAAAGTACATATGGAATAGTTAACAAACAGTGTATATGTACCTTCCATCATACATATTTTTTCTGACACTCATGTGTGTAGTTCACTCTTGACTCCTATTCAAGCAAATACAGGAATATAATTAGTTCTAAGAACAAATATTAGGGACTCATATTTGAGTTATGATTTAAAAGGCACCGAAACAAAAGCATATAGTGTTAAACCACATCTAAGGTATTGATCTAGGCTCTGCTACTGTTTAAGCAGGCTTCCTTGTTATAAATTAAGAGATTGTTATTTCATTAAGGAAGTGCATAAATTTATTTTTCATCCTGAGACAGATGATCTCAGTGTAGGTGCATGAAGAATTTGTTCTTTTGTTCTTTCTCCTTTCATTGATTTGCTGCTCTTAAGGTTTTATGTTCTAGGATTCTTCAAAAACTTCTCTATGTTTGTTCTGTGGGGGCACACAGAACCAAGGGATGAAATGGGTTCATCTGTTTCGTAAATTGGTCTGGCAGGGATCCTGTTCCCTACATGTCTGTGCTGGAAGGGACAGGGAGTGCTTGTTGTCCATGCAGACAATTGCTGCATCCTCTGTGCAGCCAGCAGTTGCTCCTCAGTAAAAGGCCAGCAAAACAGATGAATGGTGATTATTTTGGGGTGAGAGCAGAGGGAAAGGAGGGATTATGTCTCCTTGCAGGAGTAATCTGCTGCTTCCACTTTATTCGCTGCAGCATCAGGGGTAAAACTCTCAATTCCTGTGTTTTGTCAGCACATGTGAGTTACTTTATCCTTTTTTTTAGGGTGCCAAGATCCAATCTTCCCTATGTGCTGAGAAGTACCAGGACAGCCCAGTGTCAGTCATGCTGTTTTCTAAGAATTCTGTGCCCTTATATACTTACTGCTCAAATGATATCTTTTCTGTTTGCCTTTTATCCTTTAAACACAAAGTAGTACAAGGATTAATACATACTGGAATGTGCATACTGGAACATGGCCTATTTGTTACAGGAAACTATTGTCACGCGTTACTGACAATCTGACATAGACTCAATTATCTGCATTGCAGCGTAAAACGGGAAAGTTACCTTTGAGGAAATGCAAACCATTAATCAATGGCTAAACTTCAAGTTGTTTTCTTAACGTCAGTGAGAAACAATAATTCAGTGACAGAGAGAAGTTGTTTTCTTGTCATAGGTACTCTGCTTGGGTCATCAACAACACCAGGTGGATTTTCTTCAGAAAATATTTTTTTTTCTTTTTTACATTATTGTGATGCTAAGACAGAAGAATAGCACCAAAAAAGGGACATTCTGGTCTCAGTAAATTTCCTGGTATGTGGGGTTGATCTCAACTAGTGCTGGAACTGGTTTAAAAACTGAAAACAGCTGCTTCAGTTTCCCCTTCCCACCTTATTTTAAGTTTCTCTAGACCATGTTTTCCCCATTCCTGGGCTGTGAAAAAACATGAAAGCTCAAGTGTGCCCTGGCCACATATCACCTTGTGGACTTAAAAACTAGGCAGGATTCAGCCCTGCTTCTGTCATTTAGATCCAAATATCTTTTTCAATATAGAAAGGAATTTATTGGTGGAACAAAAGTCAAGTCTTTGAATTGTTTTGTGAAGTTTCTTTTAAAGGACACCAGAATTACTGAGAATTCAAATAACTTTTATCTTCAGTAAAACCGTGGGAGTTTCTGTCTGCCATAGGCATGACATAAAGGTTAGACTGAGCCCCTGGATGTGAGCGATATCAGGAGTGGTCAAGGGTGGGAAAGCTGGACAGGGTGCTAAGTTTTGCTTTGCTTCACAGTTATGACAGCCCTATTGCACTGGAAGCTTGGCATCTTCTCTTTTTCAGATGGCCCAATGAAATATTCCACCTCTTCTTCTGGATGTGTGGGTTGTAGGGACAGAGGGAACATTGAAAATCCCATTTAGGATCACAGAGCACACTCCAAAGGATTTGGCTGGTGAGCTGCAGCCTGTACAGCAGCATTGTGTGCTGTAGTTGCTGACAAGTCTTGCTGAGGCCAGGGTTGGAGAAGGCAGCATCTGACACCAGTGGTAATATTAAGATTGTGAAATAAGGAAAGAAGGGCATGGGGACAGCAAGGATGACAGCTGACACAGCAACAGAAGTAGGAGTCAGTGCAGGTAGGGGGAAGGAATTTGACTAAGAACAAAATTTGCATTTGAATATGAAAGTTTGCTTGTGAAAATAAATGCCTGCTGCTACTAGCTCTAAATATACTCATTCTCAGGGATTTATACTGTTACCCAACTGCTTATGAAGCAGTTCACCAGTACTGGTCAGAGGCAACCTGCATATTCATCTCCTGAAGAGAAATTAATCTTGTTTATGTGGAGGAAGTGGTTTGCACCTTTGCTAAGCATATTTTAATCTAGAAACCAGACAATTCCAGCATCTGGAAAACAGTAACATGAGTGTTTTCAATCATCAGCATAATTTTTAGCGGTATTGATTAAGCAACATGCTGAAGAAATCAAGAAAACATCTTTATCTAAGCAACTTGCTCCCATTTCTATTCTGATTCAGATTTGCCTCTGATTAAACTCCAGAATAACCACCTTATGGCAATTGTTAGGAAGGTTGTAAGAGTTAAATCAGGGTGAATATGGCCCTTTTGTTTGTGCTGTCTGTACTTTTTGTACTCTAAAGCCCAGGGTGACACTTGATATTGTACTTAGTCAAAGCCTTTCAAGTGGTGCTCTCTGTATCAGATTAATGATGCTCTGAGTTACACAGGCAGCAAATCAACCAAATCAATACACATACAATAGTTCAGGTGGACTTTTTTTTTCTTTTTTTCCCCCTAGAAGAATGAAGGACTTGCTGTGACAACACCACCGGAAAGATAGAAATATGTGGGCAGATGGCAGTAGGGCCTCGTTTGGACAAGTGAACAGCCTGAACTAGTGTCATCTCACCTGGCACATGACCTGAGAGAATTTGGCTCTGAGTTCTTTCCTCCCTTTTGCATGGCCCTTTGTTCATTGTCTTTCAGCAGTAACTGATGTTTGAAATACATATGCTACTGCTGATTACCGAGCTCTAGCACCAGAGGAAAACAACCTGAACTTTGGGGACACTTCAAAAGCAAAAGGTCATAATATCTGTCTTTTGACAGCCACTCAGTCTGGTGTCTTTATAAAGTTTTGCCACTGAGAACACGACAGTTGCCTAATTTTGAGCAGCCATTACCATACTTCTACTTTCAGGGGACACTGAGGTCAACTGGGACCTCTGCAATTCCACCAGGGCATCTAGCCATCTCAATACTTAAGTGCAAACTGATGTGTGAACTGCTTTAAAAAAATATCCCGATGTTAGGAGGGAAAAAAAAAAAAGATAAACCTGCCCATCTTTGTGCAAATGTTTGGGTCAGAACAGGAAGAAGGACTTGGCCTGAGGAGTTTGCCTCTGCAAGATCAGACTACAAGCCTTCCAGAGAAATTCCAGTGAGATTGTTGTTACAAATGCTACACTGGCTTTTCTGTTTATTTTCTTATTTTTTTAAAATTAGTTTACCTGGTATTATCATGCAGAAAGATCAAAAGACACATAAGCACCATGAAAAAAAGCTAGCAGAAGATACAAGTGCAGAGAACCTGGCAAAAGACTGCCAGGTGAGTGACCTCGGGGAGGCTGAGCTGGTTTCTGGCAGAGTCCGAGATTCTAGAATTAAATTGAGCAAGTTACGTGCACTGGCCACTTAGGAAAGACAAATGCACCACAAGTGGAATTTTACTTTTGTACTTCTTGTTCCTGTATAACTGGAAGATGACTAGTAGCAGGGATATTGTTGCCTCTGAACCCTACTGGAGGAGATGATTACTTACGCAGAGCATATGTGAGGAAAGATGTTGGCTTCCTATTCAGTAGTACTTTTCCCAATTTGTTACACAGCATGATAAATAGAGCAACACTTCCATGATGTTTATGTGCTTTGTAACACATAGTAGCAGTAGACTCAAGACAGAGTGCCAAGATAGTTAATTAATTCCACTTTCCTGTATAACCCATAAGGTTTGACTTATGTATTGCCATTATCTCCTTTAAGCTGCTGAGCAGGCAGAAAGGGGCTATTGCCTGCTGTCTTTCTGGGTGCACCATGGCAGGGGCAGCGAACCTTGCTCTGTGTGTGCTTGTGTAGTGACACAGCAGTACCACACGCCTTCCTGCTGCTGTTTAAAGCCATGACGAGCTGTGCTGGCGGCCCCGCAGTGCTGGGCTGTGCTCATGCATGCAGCTGCCAGCAACTCACTGCCTGAGGAGTTCCCGTTCCAGGAGGTGAGGCAGAAAAGAGTAAGGCACCAGTGTATCATCATCGTGGCTGGAATATGGAGGAGGAGAAAAGACACAGAGAAGTGAAGGGACAGGTCCAAGGTTGCCCTGAGGAGCCGGAGTCACTGTAAGGGACTGAATTCCGCATGTAACCTACGTCTCTGTCCCAGGACTTACCCACAGAGCTCTGTGTTAAATCACAAAAAACCTTAGAGATTTCTTTTAGAATTTAGTTTCCTCATATTGGTAAAACAATGCCAGTCCCTGGCCATGCTTTCTCCATCTAACTTTAAGGACTCTGGTACCTTGAGCAAACAAGGAAAACCACAATCAAAGGGCAAAACGTGCTGCTCCTTGCTTGGACTTCTGGTCTTGTTCTTTCTGCTGGAGGTGCCTGGTTGCATTTTAATTATCTTAATCTGATTAGCCTTCACTGGACCTGTTTTATGATAATGAACCTAAACTTCACAATCTGAGGCTGCTGTGTGATTCTGCAGAGTGATATAGTACCAACCTACTTTCAGGGACCATTACAGGCCTTCTGTACAGAGGCTGGTGAAGTTAAGTGGTTGTGGTGCATTTGGTGTTTTATGACAACAAATTGCCAAATGTCCTGTGGTGGGTCTCATGGCCCTGATAGAGCACTCCTTAAGCCATGTGTGAGGCTTCACTGCATAGAATCATTGTACTTGAGTCTGCTTTGGGCTGCATGGTTTGCTTCAGTGGTTCTTTTCTGGGCTTCCTGGCATGCTCTGAGATACAGCTCTGCCAGTTTACAGGATAAAAATTATGTATCTGGTCCATATTTAAAAGCTAGACCCCCCATCCATCCCAACAATCCATAGTGAGAAGGCAAAACCAGAGGACAGCATATGAGCAGATGATGAATTTCAGCTCCTTCCCAGGGAGCTGGGCAGGGGCATGGGGTGTTCTCCAGATCACAGCTTTCCCTACTGGTCTGGGGAGCTACAGCAAATGGAGGTGGTAGGAATCCAGCTCAAAGCTTATAAAGCTGGGGTCCCTGGAGAGGGATATTGCTATAAAAATGCCTACTCTTAGCCTACTAGGAAAAGAAAATAGCTAAAGGTGAAAAATTAGAGTGTTTTTACGATCATATTTAAAACCCAAGGGGAGCATGTAATGGGCTAAATGGACTACTTAGAGAAAAGCCCTGATGTTTTCCTCTTTTTTGTGTGTGTTTTAATTTACTGTGTGTAGCTGCCATTATCCATAAACCAAAACTTATGATTCTGTTACAACAGGAGAAAAGAACACTTTATTGTCTGCTGTTGGCAGATCACCCAAAGTCCCCTCCCATCTTAACAAGCATTAAGCTTCAGTAAGACACAAGACACTTCAGAAAAAAACATCGCCACAAGGCTAATGATGACAACAGCTGCCAGCAAACTTTCCATTGCAAACAAGTAAAGACTTGAAACAAATTTTAGCTCAAGTTCTGTTTTAGTAGCATCAGTGACATGTCTGTACCGGCAACAGCTCAAATTGCATTCCTTAACACTAGGACTGTAGACCTATCTCCTGGAGTCATTACATTGCAACAACCTGGTAGTCATGAGTAGAGTTGTGAAGTCTCTAATGAATCTGACCTTTTTCTTCTTTTAAGAAGAGATATTTGTGCCCTAAATAGCCAGTGAGACAAGTCACTGGAGTCTCACATAGATGAGAATTTCTGCATGACAGAGAAAGTTAAGGTGCCTTTTACATTTGGAGGAGGGCATGAGGAGAGGTTGTGGGTCTCAGCAAAGCTGGAGAGAAAAGAAATCTGTAGATTTTTTTACTTTTCTGATACTACTATCATCTTAGCAAGTAATTTAAAGCCTGGTACATGAATAACAGCTTTGTACAGTATGAGTCGGTGAGGTCTGACCTCACTTCATTTTTCCAGTCTATAGTGCAATGCAAATTTTGCTTGTATACCTCTCTCTCCCAACTGGGTGAATCATGAAGTAGCTCTACATGAACTTGCTCTGTACAGAAAGTTTTGAAGATAACTAGATAAGAACAACACAACCCCCTTGGTAATAGTAAAATGTCTAAACAGTATAAATACAACGTGGTAGAATACAGGTAGTGAGTACAGGTTAGTAGGAAGAGGAGTCCATGCTGTCTGTCATCTGTTGATTCCCTCTGCCTTCTCAGGACAAGTGTTGCCATTTTGCTCAGCATTTGCAAAAGCTGGAAAGAAATAATGAACAAAGGAAGGTTGGAAGGCCCTTCTGACATCTTGAGTATCTTTTCTGCCTTGTGAAAAGAATGATCTTAGAATAGGGATTGTCTTGCAGAGGTGGAGTTAGCCATCGGGTAAAAGTGGAATTTACTCAACAAATGTGCTCCCTGTGCTGCAATCAGGAATATTTACATGTCAGGTTTCTGACAAAGTACATTTTTTTTGCTGTGTGTAACCTAGGACAGAGGCGAAAATTGCATTTGCTCTAAGAAGAATCAGGAAATGTTGGGCCACACAGGCTTCATCTCCCTTACTTGGTAGAGAACAAGCCAGTAAGTTGACTGAAACTAAATGCAGCCATGTGTATGTTTGCCATTCTGGCCCTAAAGTACAGGTCATCAGCCTATATATCCTAAGGTGTCTTGCTGCAGACACCAGCCTTTTTAGAAGGCTCGTACTCTGATTTGTCTGCATTGTACTGACCATGTAGTTTTGCTGCATGGTGATAAGCGCGTATAATTTGACACAACAACATGATCTATGAGTTGGCACATGTTTGAATCTCAATTAAAGAATAGTATGGCTCCAAATCTCTGCTTTTTTGAAAGCCCTGAAATTTGGATGTTAGTATTGAAATTACCTGGACATGACACAAGTTTGACCTAAGCATGTGCTGGGACACAAGCTTGAAATGCAGTCTAAAAGTAACCATGGTGGTGTCCACACCCATGCATACTATAGTGAAAATCCCATTACTGAAGCTGCATAGGGGCACAACGATGTGATCTTCTGCTTTTGTTTAGTTATGGTGCAGATACACCATAAAGCACTGACCCAACAAAAATACAAACCTTCTAAGGTGCTTCTACAAAAATGTTTTATATTTGTGGTCTTATCGTCAGCAGAATAGTATAGGCAAAAGGAGTGTGTTGTTAAGGAGTTATACTGACTAAAGGAAAAAAAACCCAAACCCAAAAATCTAATTGTAAAAAGTAAATAATATTGGATTTGAGAATTTATGCTCAGTATTTTGTATAGAAAACCTGATATTAAAGCTGCAAAGAATCTTTATCTGTATTTCAGGCATGTAGTCCTGGTTACTTATATACAAAATGCTTGCCTGTCTTGATTATTTAGGATATATTTCTTAATTTCTTTTAGAACAGAACAACACCAAATTACTGTGTTCTTACTTCAAGGCAAAACTCCCACATTTAGCCTAAATGAAACCTAAATGAAACTAACTTGGCTTGATTTATCTTTTAGTTATTTTCTATGGGACATGTTGTGTTATTAATTTAGACAGGACACTCCTCATTGTTTTCGCTGGAGAGTCCTGCTTAAAACATGGACCCACATTACACTGTCCTGATGATGAACTTGGAATAAGTAATTGGATCTGAAGGAAGAGACAATCTGATTTTGGAAATCTATTAAATTTTTGTTGTGATCTGTTTTAAAAAAAAGGACATGGAGACAAGTTCAGTTTGAATTCTGATGCTCAGAATTCGTTTTTCCAAATGAAGCTCTTTCTGAGAAGTGAGCTTCATTTCGGGGGGAAAAAAACCAAGGAAAAAAAAAAAGGAAAAAAAACCCCCCTTGAATTGCATCCTCCCACGAGGACATTTAATTTAATAAAGCAGCCTCCTCGGGATTGCTCCACTGTTGCTTAGGCGCCTCAGGGGGAGGATTCTTCCTTATGAGGGGGAGGACCTTGGCCAGGCATGAGGGAGACGCTAAGGCTGGATGTTAGGGAGTGGATTTGTCCCTGAGGGCAACATTCCCCTTTCCAAACAGCTGTATGGATTTCTAATGCAAATTTTGTCTTCATTATGTGTGTGAGAGCGTTCATTTTTGGGTATGTCAACTGTTTTACACTCCTTTCTGAATTCCCCTGGCTCGCCTGCTTGGTCTGGCAGTTTGCAGAAGTGCCCACTCTATGTCCTGGGTATATACCCGCCACCCCCTCCATCCTTGCCCCCAGGGAATGGGATGTAGGATAATAACAGGGTAAATGAATTGTTGGCAACTTATACAAAGGTAATATGAGTTTTGGCTTTGGTGTGCCAGCGTTGGTAATTCCAGGAAGAACAAGTTAGCCCTTTTGCCTTTCGAGATTGAGCCAGTGGACTCCCCTGCCCTGTCTGTAGCCAGGGTCTGCAGTGGTTTAGTCAGATGCTATCCCAGCACCAGTCACCCACCAGCTTCCAGGGCCAGAGCTGCTTCTTCTTGTCCCACTGTGTTGGCAATTTCTTGCTCTAGCATCAGTCTACCGAGTAGAAGCAAAAGACAAAATCCACTCTATGCCCCTAAGGAAGTGAAAAGGAACTTT